>JACCGJ010020881.1:0-118138 GCA_013407085.1 Atriophallophorus winterbourni | reverse complement strand
ATTTATGGTAAAATAAGCACATAGCTTCAAATAACCACAGGATGTGTTTACAGTGGATCGAAAAAATAGGATAAAAAAACGTCAGAGTGGGGTTAGAGGGAATAAATTGGTCAGTATAATCAGTATGGGTGCGGGGAGGCCTTATAGCGGGCCACACTCGCTTTGGAGTTGCGTCTTCCCGAGTTCGCTAGGCGGTAGCTTGAGAATAGGGAGGCTTCGGGGTTGTGTTAGACCTTTCCGAGATTCTTGTGGCATTTGTACGGGTAGGAGATCGACTCCAGACACGGGAAATAGTGAGTCTGAAAGAGTGGGAAACTTGGAACGCATTATAATCGGTGTGAATACAGAAGAAAAAATGTCACGCAGAATAAACATACCCTTTCATATGTGTGTCCAAGCGTTGTTTAAAGGTTGAGACTGATTGGGAGTTTACAACGGTTGCCGGCAGTGCGTTCCATACCCGCGTAATTCGAAGCGTTAAAAAATTACTGCGGCAATTTAACCGGCTGATTTGGTGTGAGAGCTTGAGATTATGTCCACGGTGATTGACAACAGGAGACAAGATAAACATATTCCTGCATGGATGATTGATTTCAGTAAGTGCACGGAATGTGAAAATCAGATCTCCCCGCAGACGACGGTATTTCAGGGAAAAGAGGTTACATCTTCTCAGACGTTCCTCATATGCTGTACTGGACAAACCTCGAATAAACTTGGTAGCTCTGCGTTGAGGTTGCTCCAGTTGCTGTATGTCCTTCTTTAGCCATGGACTCCATGCGCAGACAAAGTATTCCAGCGATGGACGAACATAGGCTGTCAACAAACGTGGCAGGATCTGTGCGTGAAAATGTCCGAAGGCTCGTCTAAGAAATCCTAGATTTCGGTTTGCCGATCCAGCAGCCTTGCAGCAATGACGAGAGCAGCCTAGGTCCCGCTGCATAATGATTCCAAGGTCCGTTTCGCTCTCGACATTTTGTAGTTGCTCCCCTCCAAGGGTGTACGGAACTGGTGATTTAATTCTCAGTGAAAGAGTATGGCACTTAGATGTGTTAAAATTCAGGCGATTTTCAGATGACCACTTGTGTAGCACATCTAGATCGGCCTGCAATTTGTCGTGGTCATCTGATGTCTGCTGATGTCGCCAAAGCTTGATGTCATCCGCGAACATAAGAAATGGTGACTTTATTGTTAACCCGATATCATTGATGAAGATGAGAAACAATCGTGGGCGTAGTACGGATCCCTGTGGGACACCACAGGTCGCTGTGAAGCTCTCCGAATGGGATTGCCTGACACGCACACGAAGAGTTCGATTTTTCAGGAATTTTTCTATCCATGCCAGAAGGGGACCACCAATTTTATAAAACTGGAGCTTGTGCAAGAGGATACTATGGTCAACACGGTCAAAGGCTTTGGAAAAGTCGAGGTAAACAACATCTACCCCTAAGCCGGAATCAACTGCTTTGGTCCAGTCATCGCGCGCAAGTATGAGGTTTGTGGTGCATGAACGATGGCTGCGGAACCCGTGTTGTTCCGATGTGAGAAGGTTGTTTGTTTCCAGGTGATTCATTATTGTGTCGGCCAGGATACTCTCCATAATCTTGGAAATAATGGGAAGAAGGGTAATTGGGCGGTAATTGCTCGGCATTGTACGATCACCGGATTTAAATATAGGGGTGATAAGTCCGTCTTTCCATTGTTGCGGTATTTCTGTGGCGTCCAAAGAACGCTGGAATAAGGCTGCTAGGTAGTCTGAGATTATGGGCGCTGCGGCAATTAAAGCTTTTGGGTGTATCCCATCGAGACCCGGGGAGGCGTTTTGGCGCATGCATAGTATTTTTCGATGAACAATCTCAGGGGTAAAAAGATTGGTTGAAATGTGGGGGATTATTGAAATTTGGCGTAGCTGTAGTGGACCTTGTGTTACCTGAAAGATAGGTTCGAAGTGCGTCCGGAGTGCATTCGCTGCGTCAACGGACGTAGCAGTTAACCCTCTCGAAGATTGAAGAGGTGGTATGCCGATTTTTACTTTTCTTTTGCTGTTTATATGCTGATACAGGAGTTTTGGGTTCTGCACGAACTTATCAGTCAGGCTGCGTTGATATAAGTATCGATCTTGCCGCTTGAGAGAAACGCTATGGTTCCGCAAACGTCGATATGATTCCCAGCTGGAAGGAGTGGGACATGTAGTATACTTGTACCAAGCTTCATTACGTAGTGCAATTACTTTTCTAGTTCTGCTTCGAATTTCTGCACTTCTGCGCTGCGGTGCATATGGCTTTTCGAATGTACAAATATCCAAGAGTGCATGCCATTTCGTCACAAACTCGGTCCAGCAGGCGTCAAGGTACGGAAATATGATGTCGTAAGCTTCACGCACTTCTCGGGCACTCTGTCTCAACAGACATTTCCACAGACTCGCGATGGTTTTAATCGAATGCCTTCCGGGTCTTACAATACCACGATAATTTGACTACGAAACGCGTGGCGTTGCTCACTTAACTGACGAAGTGTAACTATTCGATCTATGCATCCTCAACCAGCACAAAACTCAGTCTGTTCCTCACAGATCTGCTTTCCCCGTTCGGCACTCGACTGGTGAAGCAAGGTGGAGGCCAGCATTTAATGAGCCGCTGAAATGAGACAGCGATAGATGTAATAATAGGTAGAATCTAATGTATTTGAAAACAAGCGGATGTTATTCTGAGTCCATTGCTGATAATACGCACATATGTAATTGAGCAACACTTTTTTAATACGCTGTTAACACCATTCCAAATTCATGTGCAATCGGATGTATGTGAAACATGCTTGAATAACAGTAACATTTTTATATCTGCTCAGGCCTGAGCTACCTGATGGTATTTTAGCCCACTTGAAGCCTGTGTCTAGACCGCTTGTGATTTCTCACATACTATACTCAATATATTAGGTTGTTGCTGCCTTGCCTCTTTACATGTTCATGGAACTTGTTTGGATGCATATTTCATACGATCTATAGGCACCCCTCTCCAGTGTGTTTGCTTTGATTCTATTTCATATTCTTTCCGCGTCTGTTCAGCTTTGTTACTTAAGACTTTTTCTGGCCCCAGACTTGTGCTTCATTATTATGCTGATGATGTATTGCAGTTAAGTATTAGATGATATCCCTTTCGCTTACCACATTTTTTTCTAATATCCTTAGAAAGCTGTAGTGTGCCTTCACTGCACCAGCATCAGATAACACAAGTCTGGAGCTAGATAAATTGCGACACAACTTGAGGTACCATAATTGTATAATCAACGATGTATAAAAACATTCACACGAAACATGCGATTACTCATAACGAACAGCTTGCTGTAGATTTTAGTAACTATTGTGACATAATGTAATAAAAGTTATTATTAATGACCTGTTTGTTGAATAATTTTGCCTATTTGTCTTGAAATCAAGCCTTATACTGTTGTGAACTAAAAGTTGGACTAGAATGGATTTTGGGGGGAAATAAGATGCGAAAGCTCACCGCCTTCTTAATCAGTTTGGAAAGTAGAGTCAGCAGCAGCTTGTATTCGCCTATTTGTCATACTGTATGCACCAAATAAGGTAGCCCTGTTGATCGTGCGCGACAGCCGATACATTATGGGTTTGGTTTTTGTGGTTATGGTAATTATTGTGTGCAGGCTGACAAACTGTCAGGTTGGCCTAAGGGCACTATTAAATCATTTGGCTAAAGAATATAATCAACAAGGCAGGTTTTTTAGACCATTTTTGTTTGACAATTATTCATTGACCTGCCTGGTATTGACTCATGGCACCCGGTGGCCACCACCATATATAGTTGAATGGTTCTTGGAGGCACACAAGCCATCACACCATCCTAAGTTCAAATCTCAGCGCGACGGAGTTATGAAGTACTCAAGCATTTATCTTATTAGCCATCTCTGAAACATGTCCATTAGGTACACAATCAAGTAGCACTTGCAGCATAGACTAACTGACCATTTATTCTGGTGACTTTAAACGGTTCTCAAAAATTTCCACCCGGAACCACAGCTTCAATTTCTGCTATATCGCATAAAAAAATTTTTCTATACTTTCTCAAACCCACGCAAGTTCGCATTTTGTAAGCTTTCTATTTGGTTAATGACTGTAGTTCGCACCGCTTAATGGGTAGGTTCGGGCTCTTGTGTGAACGATATTCTTCTTGAGGATTTCAATATTTGTTTCAAACGTAACCACTTCATATTTCAGCTTTTCTCCTGTGGACAAAATGGAGGACTGTTTTATAATAGTATGTTGAATTATTTTGCTTAAACGGTCTTAGGAAGAGCAGGATCGTCCGTACGAAGAAGATCTCATTCGCAACCCTCATAATATCAAATCCTGGCTGCGTTATATAACGATGAAGATGAAATCTCCTCCGAAAGTAGTCTATATGCTTTATGAACGCGCCTTGAAGCAACTGCCCGGCAGGTGAGTTTCCATTAGTTGACCTAAGTGGCAGCTATAAATTGTGGTATCGCTATTTACGTTTGCGGCGCATTCATGCTCGTCGATTGAGTCCCGGCAGTATATTGCACGAAGAGACGAACAATGCACACGAACGTGCTTTGGTTACAATGCACAAGGTTGGTTAAGTTGTCTCGTGACTGGTCTTTTTTAGATGCCTCGCATCTGGACAGATTTTCTACTGTTTTTGATGTCACAAGGCCTTATCACGTATACGCGAAGGACGTTTGACAGGGCTCTAAAGGCTCTGCCGATTACACAGCATGATCGCATCTGGGAGTTGTATTTACGGTTCGCCGAGAAACATGGACACGCAATCGGGGAAAGCTGTTTGCGAATTTTTCGCCGATACATTAAATTCGCTCCCGATGATATGGAACGCTTCGTTGACTTCCTGGTATCAGTGGGAAATACAAACGAGGCTGCTTCTGTGCTCTCAGTAATGATAAATGATAATAATTTCGTCAGTCGTCAAGGTCGCTCCAAGTTTCAACTTTGGCAGCAGTTGTGTAATCTCTTAGTAAAAAATCCTTCGAAAGTTTCTTCTCTCAAACCAGATCCGATCATTCGCCAGGGTATTAGCAGGTATACGGATCAGGTATGTTCAACGTTTTCGCTAAAATTTGTGGAATGTTAGGTCGGCTTATTGTGGAATTCTTTGGCGGATTATCACATTCGGCGTGGGAATCTACCTCGTGCAAGGGATGTGTACGCAGAAGCCTTGTCAACAGTGATGACTGTTCGTGATTTTACTCAAGTTTTTGACGCATACGCGGAATTCGAAGAATCTGTAGCCAAGGCGCAAATGGAAGCATTAGATAATGCAGAAAAAGTAGATCCTGATGGTATGTCTTGTGTTTTGACTTCCTATTTAAGCATCTTTTCCGTGCTTTCCGTCGGATTCTATTATATTCGTCTCCTTCAAATCACACACTTAGCGTCTCTTAAAGTTCCTGCCTAACGTTTGTGGCTCATGGTGATATAGAGACAGATCGTTTAAGTTGCTAGTGTTTTGCTTTTTTATGTCATTCTGATGGTTCTCGGTAACAATGTAATCGGTGGGAACATCTGATTATAAACCCTCTTGAATCCCTGTCATATGAAGCGCCTGAACGCAAATCTCACAAGAAGTTTCGTCGTCTAGAGATGCCTTGCAGCGTCCCGCGCTCCATTGCACTGTGCTTAATTACATACAATCCGTAACATAAAGACATGGGTGTTGTATTCATAAAATGCTAGCTGCAGCTGGGACCGTTCATATGGTATTTGTTCTCTGTTAAAAACTCATGTGTTGTGAACACTGGGAATTTACCCCTTATGCATCAAACCAGAGTAAGGTTACATACCAACTTATCGCGCAAAACTAATAGCAGAACCAACAAATGGGTCAGGTTATAGCTTGATGTATTTGACGCTCTCGGCTGCTTGCTATGGATCCTTGATACCCTTCTGAAGGATAGCTAAACACTTGTTCAGCCGAACTCGGTTGCGATCATGAAGTGTATCGAATGTCCCCTAGGTATTTTTATACTTCATGCTTTTGAAACAACTAGGTATTAGCAGCGTGCAGTGTATTTTTTGATGTTAATTGCAAATCCTTTGGTCTTTTGCTTTCGGGTTTCATATTCGTGGTGATGATAATGATGATCATGTGGATTAAAACGCTTTTGACCTGCTTCACATATTATTCTTTTGTCGAATTTGACTTCAACTGAAATACTGCATGTTATCAGATGCACGCTAAGACAGTGTCGGTAATAATATATTGCCTACTTTTGCTCGTACCAAAACCTGCTGAGATGCAAATCAAGTTACTTTTAAATGCAGCGATTGATCCCTTCCGTAATACTGTGAAACAAAAGGAACGGCTAGGCTGATATATTCTGTTACAGCTCGCACAAATATTGTCGATTGGTATCGAAACCCCAAATTTACGTTCTGTCATTGTAGCCACTTCAAGCTTTATTGACTGTTTTGATCGGTCACGCGCTTGCTCTGATTACGTATGATACTTTGAAATCGCTTCGTATTTGCCGATCTTTCTTTTGATTGTGTGTGTGTGAAAGCACAAGCCTGATCCAGGCAAAGTGCCGCACAGTCAGAGACTGCACGTGGGCAAAGTTACTGTCAGGTTGCCCAGGCCTAGACAGATATGAGAAAGAAAATAGAAATGGTAGTGAGACTCCAGCATGTTTCAGCATGCAGCTCACTTCTCGTGGCCAATCAATTTAGCACGGTGTTAGCCGCACAGCACAGAAGTACTGTACTTGATTACAACTGCATATTGTTTAACGGATGTACGCCTGCAGATTTTTGCTTAATATTAACTCTAAAATCGTAATCTGTGATTGAATGTCGCCACACAGCGCAACACTTGCCGGCCAGGTCCCGTCCTTGGTTCTCGTGGGAGCTTATTCAGGTGTAACAACCTCGGAACCATCATAGTGTGCTAGCAACCGTAACGCGCACTTGTTATGGCACGAAACCGCATTTTATTCTCCTGCTAACAAGATCTGGTTTTCACAGATGAGCTTTGCGTTGAACTACACCTGGCTCGTTTGGAATCCTTGATGGATCAGCGGCCGTTGTTGTTGAACAGTGTGTTGCTCCGTCAAAATCCACACAACGTTTCCGATTGGCTAAAACGTGTCGAGCTTCTCGAATCCCGTGGAGCCCGTGAACAAATCGCGACTTTCATGGAGGCTATCACCTCCGTTGATCCAGGTAAGTGCTCATTCACCTGCGCATGAACCATAGAGATATGAACTCTGGTTACGGATTGACTATTCGTTCGTGGTAATTTAATTTCAAGCAACTCAAATTTTACTTTTACATACATCGTTGTCTAATGAATCGTTTGCACTCCAAGATTCTTCATTAAATATATAAAATAGCCGTCCGATTTTAACTCAGTAATTTCATACATGGATGATGATGATTAAAGCTCAAAACCGATCTATGCAAAGTGCCGCACATGTATGGACAGATACGTGAATGCTCTAAATCACAAGGCTGCTGTCTGGTAAGTTGCCGTATTGTCCTAGGCTCTACGCGGGCTGAAATACTGTCAGATTTTTAGCGTTAATGGCGTGTGATTGCAACATGTTCTTTTGTACAGCTCATTCCGGGTGGCATACTCCAACTGTAGGCTAAACAAATTGGTTAAGTGTTCAAATGGCTCAACGGAACTGCTTTGTCTGAACACAAGAGTTAGCAAGTGAGTGATGGTCGTATCGCCCTTTGTAGGGGTTGATGAATTGAGTTGTTATGTGGGATGCCCGGGTGAAGGGTACGATTTTACAGGGCACCACAAACTTAATTCTCTGTTAACAGAAGAAGATTCTACAATTTTCTGCTAATTTGCTGACCACGCGTTTGAATAATTACCAAATAATCCTCCGGCTGTCAGGGCATGGCGATTTCTCAATTTAAGGGACACCGGCTTAAAATCAATGTATGTTTGCTTTTCATTCGATGTTTTTAATAGAGAACAGGTTTGCTTTCGTGACAATGGTATCGTTCTTAATGATTACATAAATTTCTTCTCGAACAAGATCTATTCATCTGATTCTGATTGTCACCATCATATGATATCACTAAGTCGCTGCCAAGCTTCGATGGCTAACTGTCATGCCATCACGACAAATTAATACGTGAATAGATGGATTTGGAGGGCTTATAAAGGTACAGAACTTGTACAAAGTTCTAAATGATCTTTGTCTCAAGGATTTTACAGCTGTTCATAACAAAAGTGATGTACTGTAGCCGAGATAATTCTGCAAGGTCACTCGAAGGTCAAATCCCGCTCCGATTCTAACGTGTATTATGTTGTTGACCCACACCTCAAAGACACCCGCTTCAATCTCGATCACACCACCCTTCGTTCCCTATCCCACCCCAAGGACAACGTGTCAACCATTATCCATCAATTACCACGATGTAAGTGAACGCCAATTGCTCAACTGTTTACTACCCACAAGTGACACACTGTCTTAGATTGCACTTGAAGAGGAACAAGACAATTGGCACATTTCCTAACCGTAACGAAGTTCTCAATCTGTCTGCGTCTACGACGTTATTTACACAGGCTTCGAGGACACTCAGTGCAACCCTAATTTCGTGACCCTCCGCGTTTCCCCTCGCTTATCCACCGCGTCCCGACTCATTCGTATGTTAAAGTTTTCCGGCTTTAGTCACGTTCACCCACGAATCACACAACACAAGAAAGCGCCCTGTTTGCGCCTGTGGTCGCTTTGATCTGACTGGTCTGTCGATTTCGGTTTGCATTCCAAGCTTTGTCAAGTCGAGATCTTTTGAACGACCTTGTCGGGATCGCATTTCGTTTTCCATCTGCTTCTTGTTTATGTTCATTCAATTCTTCTGAAACCCGGATTTTTGTGGGTCTGCGATTATTGTCGTCGGTTGTTTCACCATTTTCTGCTCTTTTGTTTTGCCGGATGGTGATGTCCTCTCTATCACCGAAGAGCTCATGATTCGCACTGTTCGATCTTGTATTTCACACCTCTACAGTAGGATTTAATATCCGCGTAAACACATCGCGTTGTTTCCCCTACACAATCATGAATGCATGCATTAGATCGATATTTCGCTGGAGCTTGCGCCCCCGGTCTTGTACTAAACAATCAGTTCTACAATGTTTATACGTATCAGCTAGGAACAGCAAAATGAACTTTAGTGAACCTTTAACAAGTGATAGGACGTTAATCAAGATTGTACATTTTTCAGCCACAGTCACAACCATTCTGGATTTTCAATGACAACGTAACGATTACCGGAATGCATTTAATTGGCTAACATGCCTCATTGGCCGTATATTCCACGAATACCTTTCCGAAATGCTCCGAGCGAGTAGAGTGACGGTGACTTTTCTGGCAAACTAGCGTCACGTGATTTATTCATGTCGTAACACCACATGTACCCTTAATTCACTCCCTAGATCGTGTGCGCACACACACAGTCTTGTTTAACCTTTCAATCGTTTCCTGAAACGTAGCCAAAGCAACTGCGGGTCGCCCTTCCGCACTTTGGATTGGACTGGCCAATTTATACGAGAAGCACAAGCAACTTCAGGACGCGCGGGTGGTGTTGGAAAAAGCGACCGGCGTGTCGTTCGCTCACGTCGAGGATTTGGCTGCCATTTGGTGCGAGTGGGCAGAAATGGAACTTCGACATGAGTGAGTCCTGAGACTATTAGTCAGCTGCATTATCCTCTCATCCCACGGCAAAGCTTCATTCATTCCAATCTAAGTATACGAGAAAAGCTGAGTTGTATTAACTAACGCGAATGGCACACTTGTCATCAACATCCCAAAGTTGTAAAATCCCACCTTATTCCCGATTTGTATTGCCAATGCAGCGCTACACGAATTCATGCTCGCAACGAAATGCACCGAGCACTCATTTCTAACTCTTCACCCTTTTACCTATAATTTTATACGTGTATATTTTGATGGGGTAACTTGGTATTAGGAACGCATGCGCGTGGTTTTCTTAATGCTATGGCACTACTTAGCTGGTTGGGCGTTTTACTTTTATTGTTAAATCAATAAGGAAACCGGACGATCATAAAATGTTCAAGGATATTTTGTGATACTAAGTGCAAACAAGTGATCCGTTTTTAAAGCACAATCTGCTTTTTTGGCTCGCGCTGAATTATATGTGCATAATTATGTTCTGTCCTATTCATATCGCACTCATAAATGTAATCACAATCATATCATCCGTCAAAGCGCCGTCGTGTTCAACAGTGATAATGTTGTTATGTATGTATGAACTCACAAGGCAGCGTGCTATACAGCCAACACCGTGCTAAATTGATTGGCCAAAGGCATTGAGCTGCATCCAGAAACACGTTGGGGGCTCATTGCGATTTCTGTTTTCATTCTTATATCTGGTAGGCCTAAAAAACTGACAGTATATTTGCCCAGGCGCAGTCTCTGACTGTGCAACACTTTGCCCGTATTAGGATTGCACGTAACCGAATATACTGTATGATTGAATAGGCCTAGAGAATGAAAATACATATGATAATGAGCCTCTTGTGGGATTTTGCATGCACCTCACTACCGGTGGCAAATCCTTTCAGCGTGGTGTTAGTTGCAAAACAGAATTACCGTGCAATGGCACATTCGTGTATGTGACTGTTCGGATCCATGGTAGCAAATTTCCGGTGTGTTCTCGACAGGCAGACACTCCTTGCTTCTGGTGATTATTATACCGTAATGTTAACCAAGCGCGCAACTCGCTGACGCACGGGAAGCGTAATGGAGAATGGAGTGTTGTACGTATCGTTTGGGTGTACATGAAGTGACGGCAAAACTGTTGTGTTGATGTTGCTCTCCTTGTTCTAGGAACGGCACTGTTCTCAGTGCCGCCAGGGCATGGTGGTTGAGCTTTGTCTCTTTCCACCAGTGAGGTTTGCGGTTGTGCATCAAACCAAGTTATGCAATGAGTGCCGACGATAGATCAGAACCGTGTCTGATGGGTAAATTCACACCACACATACAGCTATGCGAATCGAAGATAAGCACCAGTACTGCATGTCATAGCGACCTGTTCTTAGTGCATCCTACTTGCATTATTGTGTGTGTTTTGGATCGCTGTTGTATTCGTGTTCGGTCGTTACTCTTGCCGCTTTCTTTAAGTCGTCTAGTGGCTTGCAAAACGTGTCGAGTTTTGCACGAAATAACACTGACCGTAGTTTGGCAACGACGCAAGTCTGTTTTCCCGGAAGGACTGGTGATTAGAGATCAATGTGCATCGTCGGAGGTGGCGGAAAATGTCTTGTTCTCTGCCTTTTCGCATAAAGAAATAGTCGGGTGAAGTCTTAGAAAACTGCCACGGTTGATAATTTGTAGCAAATTCGGACGCAGAATCAGTTTTTCAACCAGTTTAATCCAGGCAACTTGGTTTACTTACACGATCGAACAGTATGTGGTTAAACCCGTAGTTTGAATATCATCATCCAATTGCTAGGCTCTCTATCACAACACTTGACAACCTGCTTAGCGAGGTTTCAACTCATTAGTTTGGGGCGGTATTTTAACTTACGTGGCACGCTGTCAATATTACCAGACAGCGATTTCAACACCCCGCTGGTTGTTTGGAAAAATTAGAATAGTTTTTTATTTTTATTAACTATCAATGTATGTAACCCTATTTCTGCACAAGGTATTTCAAAATATTCGAGACCGATTGGGAGTTCATAATCATGAAAATAAAGTTTGCAATGAATCGGTTATAGCAAGTTTTTGGAAACGTTTCGCTTCTCAACACAGAAGCTTCGTCAGACCAAGGGTGTCGGTACGAACAGTGTTCAGGTTTAAATGGCATTCTCTTGACAAATCCTGAGTTCTCTAAGCTAGACAGGGGAGATCAGGATAATTAATCACACCCTCTAATTGCTGTGTTCATCCCTAAATTGTTTATTTAGTGTGCACACATTCTCGTTCTTCTTCTTAACCCTCTACTGTCTGATGCTCTTTATTTATCCATAGTGTCCGCGTTTAACCGTTAGTATTTATGCACATGCATGTTGGTTTGAGTGTGATTTTCAAAGATTGCGGCAATTTTTTTCAAACTTTGCTTTTATATCTAGTCACCCGGATGAGGCGCTGCGTCTCTTAAGCAAAGCGACCACCGTACCTCCTCGCAAAGTGGACTATTACGATCGGTCGGAGACTGTACAAGCCCGTTTACACAAATCCTTGCGACTGTGGACGTTGTACACAGATTTGGAAGAGAGCTTCGGTAGCTTTGAGACCACAAAAGTACGTTGTGTTCTGTCTACTATCGATCGCTTGATGTACCTATTTCATGAATCGCTTCATTGAGTAGCACACCTTCTCAAATTGTTGTGCTGTTGTTGTCTGTTGTATTTGAGAACGCCAGCTTTTTGAATTGCTTTTCTAGTGTGGTGAAGCGATATTCGACTTTCACTTCATTCTCCGTTGACTGGACCTTGTGGTACTGCCTGACAGGCGATCGAATTCCTCGGGTGGCTTTATTACTTTACTTTTGTGGGACTATCTCCACCTGGAGGATGAGTCGGCTTCAATGACGAGTCTTGGGAATTTGGGTACAAAGCGGCGTCCCCAGCACTACTCGGCGTTTGTTCGAGTCAGCTTCTCTAGCCTTAGCACAACCAAGTGCGACCTGCCAGGCTGCAGGGAGTTGACAACTAACCGTCTACGAGACTCTGCTCCGGATTTTTCCTCTGGGATTTCTCCCGAAGCCTTTCTCGCGTTCGGGTATTCCGTTAGGCAGTTAATGTTTGAAATCAAGGTTCTCCTTCTCTTAGATGAAATGCCCTCCCAGGCTAACGAGTTCCGTATGCCCGAAGCAAACTGGCGCCAGTCACTCGCCCCTTCTCCTGTTGGTAGAAGCAGTTCCGCCGGGCTCAGAGAGCCACCCGTGCAGGCCAGAAGCTGGACTTGGTTGTCAGAGGCTATTTGAGACGCGCGCAATATGGGAGCATTTTATAAACAGTGGGGCCTTATCCTCATTGCCACCCCCGGCTATGGCAACCTTTGGAACATTGTGGCTTTTTTCTATTCGTTCGAATAAACAACAACAACATGTTTTCCTGAACCGGGTCCGCGTGATCTTATATCACGAAAATTATCCTGTAGGTTGTGGCTCATAACCGTATCTCTTGTTGATGTAGCTGTATGTGCTCGTTCCTCTTTGTTGTATATGTTCGACAGTTGCTTACTTCACTCCTCATATTTGTTGCAAGAAATAAGTACCCTTTACTCCAATCACGCGGTTAGTATCTATTTGCCGTTATTTTCGACCGCCATTCCGATCGCTCCACGCGCCCGGTTCACTGGTCATGCTGCCGTTTTCTTTTCACTTTCCACATTCAATCGACCAATTGCCGGTTTTCAGGCTGCTTACGACCAAATGATCGACCTCCGAATCGCCACCCCGCAAGTAATCATGAATTACGCGCTGTTTCTCGAAGAGTTGAATTATTTCGAGGAAGCTTTCAAGGTGCGTACTCACGTTGCTTTCTTACCGTTTCTTGGGTTCGTTTTTCACTTTCGGCATCTGTTTTTTCGATACTCGTTTGCTCGCATTCCTGCCTAAATTTCTTCCGGTGGCAGTATTTAAATATGTAGTATGAAATAGACTCGGTAGGCTAACTATTCGTATTCTCGACCGGCTATTAAAGTTTTATTCACACGTCAGCAGCTTCACACTGAGGTTTGCACGATTGCTTATTTGCAGTTTTTTCTGTACTGTACACGTGTTTGCCGTTGTGAATGATGCGCGAACACATTGGAGCTTCAGTGAGCTGATTGCATGTATGGATAAGCACCGAATGTTTGACTGTCATACGATCACGACACAACAAACATCCTAAATCGACAGGGGAGGGTGGAGTATAATATGTCACGGAATACGTGGAAGAGTTAACACAGACACACTGGGATGAAGTGCTTACTCTCAGAATAAACATGCGTATAATCAAGTTTCGTGAACGAATAGTTTCATCGTGGCTTGCATGTAGGTAGATATATTTCTCTGTATAAATATTATTGCCGAAAACCTTGTTATGAATAGCGTGTTCGAATGTGTTACGGAGATAGCGGTTATCGATTACTTGGAGTCATCGGCTGTTCCAAATAACGCACTCATGAAGCAATACAACCCAAACTGTCATTTTGTAGACTCTGCCTCCAAGTGTTGTTGACAGTCCTTTTTGAAACACCACATGACATGTGCTGCGAAATACTAGGTTCGCCTTAGAAATACCTTCCAATACCTCGTCATCCAACGATGCACCCACTGCGATACTTGAAGCCATCCACAGTTTCAAGCGCCTGAATACCAGGTAATAAATTGCTAGCATATGTCATTGCCCGGGCAATCTAACACTATCTTTGTCCACATACCGTCTATGGCTGTGCGCGCTGTCTGGCTCCAGGACGACAGAACAATGCAGATCTAATCCACAGCCCAGTGCGTTGAAACTGAGTTGATTTGACCTTATCAGATTGATTGTGTCTGCGTGTACTTTTCTACAGATATCGTAGGATTTTACATCCCATCCATTCTTCTCTGTAGCGTAATATCTATTTTGTACACGGATATGCAATGGTGCTAGGCTTCTCTACATTGCGGCTAACACCACGCTAAACCGATTGTCGCTGGCAATGAGCTGACTACTATTGTCCAGGCCTCGTTAATCTCATATCATCGCAGCCCACGCGCAATCTATGGTTTTGCGGCACCTGATATAGTTTCTGGCTTTTGAATTCGTACCTTCGTTATCTGTTTGGCGCGATTTTTCATAACCTCAGACCGCAATAAGCTCATGAGCAGTTCATACGCTTTTACCGAGTTTGGTTCTGAATCCAAGATTTTCACATTAATCATTCAGCAGCACGTCATCCACTGTCTGATTGCGAGGTGTATATTCAATGCGGTGTGCACAGGCTCTATTTGCACACACTTGTGTATTATTGCCGTGTTACTTTAAAATGGCGAACATAGAATCAGAATCCTAGATTTTTGTAGTCTTATTACCAGCAGATCGGCTAATATTCTGTCAAAACCTGAGGAGAATTTCAGGAAATTACAAATGACAGTGATGCTGTCTCGCAATCGCTTAGAATCGTCCTTGCAACGACCAATTGGGATACTGCTCACGGCTACCTTGAAAGCACAAGCCTGGTCCAGGCAAAGTGCCGTACAGTCAGAGACTGCACGTGGGCTAAGATACTGTCGGGTTACCCAGTCCTCGACAGACATAGGAAAGGAAAATAGCAATGGCGGTGAGACTCCAGTGTGTTTCAGCATGCATCTCACTACCGGTTGCCATTCAACGGTAGTGAAGACAATGACGACCACGCAAAGTATTTCAAAATTAAACGCCCTTCCTCTGCGAGAATACCCACTGTGTGTTAACCTTTGTCGGTTATCGTCATAATGCTCGATGTATTTCAATGTCAAACCAAAGGTGTTCCGCATTCGCAAATGAAACTTTCCATACACTATCAAACTTTGAAGCTTGTTCATTAATCTTGTTCGATGAAAAGTTGCCTGGAGGAATAAACTTGTTTTTTTCTTTGTTCTTCTTCTTTATTGTGAATAACATTTTCCATTTTACAGGCCTATGAAAAAGGTGTCGCGCTATTTCGTTGGCCTAATGTTTACGATATTTGGGCAGCCTACTTGTCCAAATTCATGGAACGCTATGTGAGTTTTCTCTACCCAACGTATTTCCTTCTCGTGGAACGTAAATACGATTTCCAGCTATTCCCCAGAGTTTGTTGTTGAACTCCGTGTGCGGATGAAAGGCTCACATAATTCACGGTTGACGATGCATGCGACCAGTTCAACGCTCTGTGAAGTAGCGCAATAAATGCACCCGTCCCCAGCGGTCAATCTGGTAAAGCTGCCCTTACGCGAATACACGCAAATTTGCATTACTGGTATTTGAAAGCCATTGTGCTTGTAACTGATTAAACCCATCAGTCATTGAAGGCATCCCGTCTGATGCATTTGTGGCTGCTGCTGCTGCGCAAGATATCCGGTCGCTGGATTGTTTAAGGAAAATCCCCACTAATAGCAGTTGGCGCATAGCATTTTCTTTCCATCAACACCCTGCTTTCTTTTAATGTGCAACGGAGTTTGACCGAACGATCGTTAAATAGTTTTAGACCCTTCGCTGTACGATCTCTCACCTCAAGGTGTCACTGGAAATTGTGGCGAAATCGTTAGTTGCGTTATCAGTGGCTGGCTGCTGCTCGACTTCATGCATCTTTTGCCGTATTGTTTAACTAATCAGCCCCGGTCTGAACCCTTGCAATCCACATGGACGCATGAAACTGATGGCAATCCCATGTTAATTGTTTTGTACCTTGATGGTTTTCACATAGAGCTGCCGAATTGTTTAGAGCGCTTCACTAACTCGTACCGTAACCTTCATGAATTAATGTTAGCTGATTTGGTTATCAACGCTTGAAAGCGTTGATATCAAGTGAACACCCGTTGTGTTGTGTGTGTGAATTCGTGTCGCGTGAAACATTGTTCAAAATAACAATGAATGCAGGACATTCTAGATTGTTATTAGTCTCCGTTTGACTAATCCTGGTTGGTACCCTGACAAACTCATTTCTATTTGTGACACGGTCTCTAAAGTATGTTATACTTCGATTAGCGCTTGGAAATCATTTGACCGCAACAAATGTTCCTCACATAGTTGATTGAACCTTGTTTGTATTCCCACGGGAAAGAAATTTGTACGCAATCGGTTAGAGCAGTTTTGGGTTAACGTTTCACGTCTGTCACAGAAGCTTCGACAGACCCCAAGGACAGGGAACATGGCTAAGTGGTATTTCATCTATTTTGACCTTTACGGTGAGCAAACCAGCAAAACTAGAGGGGTCAAGTCACGTAGGCGTGATCAGGAACAGTGGTCAATTTGCCGTCGTCCGTCTGACACTGGCGAACATGGTCAAGGTCGGTTGACACTGTGGCTCACATCTTTAAAAGTGCAGAATTAATCGGGTTAAGGGCAAACAATGCTGAAAAATCTAATTAACGTTGGGGTTTTTATTTGAATATTGATACTTACTTTCGCATCAGTACTGAAGGCAAGATTTCGGAAATCGCTGCCCCATCCATATTATTGACAGCGAGTCGACTTGTGCTGGTTGGATTTATGCCCTCATTCTACAAAATCAGTATACCTAATTTCACTTTCTACACTTTCTAAGTGTCATTCGAACCATCGTATTGTTTGGTTAAAATATTTCCTACAAATCATTTCAAGGTTGATAATCTGACGGCTTTACGCATGTACAGTACCTCTGTATTGCGCAGGTGCTAAATTGATTTGCTAACCGTACTGAGCTGCACGCGGAAACACGGTTATTACTACTTTCCATCTCTTATTTCTCTCTAACCTTGCGGTGTCTTAGCCCACATATGGCCTCTGACTGCGCGGCACTTGTTATTTAATCATCATTTTCCACACTATTCAACGTCATGCTTTCCACACAGCTCGGTCTCTGCATGTTGTGTTGCGTCATAACCAGAAGTGTCTTAATCGACTATAACCCCTCAGAGACCGCACATCAGTCAGCGTAGGTCAATACTTTTGCCTGTGACTGCTTGACCTTTGGTTTTATTATCATTGTCTCTTTTATGTTCTCTCTTGTTGATGTGCATGAAAAACACGGATGTGCAATCGTGTAGTATTTCTGTGCTAAGCGGCTAACACCGTGCTAAATTGATTAGCCAGAGGTAGTGAGCTGCATGCTGAAACAGGGTGGAGTCTCACTACCATTTCCTGTTCTTTTTTCTTCCTCATATCTGTCTAGGCCTGGACAACCTGACAGTATCTTAGCCCACGTGCAGTCTGTGACTGTGCGGCACTGCATGGATCAGGCTTGTGCTTTCATACCATACCATGTGAAACACGCTCAATTTTTAATTGCTTGTCGTTTCCCGCAACATCCAAGTTTAATAACTCGAGACCAACTCGCCTTATTGATTACCTCCATCTCCCGAAATTCCAAGCTGCGTTTTGTATGCCACGTTCCTGAACGAATTCTTTTTTCCCTTCTTATTCTGAACCGCGTCCTCATTGCAGGGTGGCTCGAAACTGGAACGCGCCCGTGACCTGTTCGAGCAATGCCTGGAAAAGTGTCCGGCCAAATTCGCCAAAGGTATCGTCATTATTCGTTGTTGGCGGCTATCCCTCATTTGCTCATGTCTGACCAATCGTTCTCTGTTCGTTTTTTTCCAGCCCTTTACTTGCTTTACGCGCAGTTGGAAGAAAATCACGGGCTTGCTAGACGCGCAATTCGAATCTACGAACGTGCCACCGAAGCGGTTCTTCCCGGTGAACGCTACGAGGTAAGCGCCCACGGTCATCTTTTATTGCCGATTAGCTTTTCAACTTGCGTCACTTTCTCTGGATCTATCTCACCGTGACGATCGAAAATTCCAAATAATGAGTTACTTCGTATTTGAATGTTGTGTAGGTTCTTTATGTATTTCTGAACACTGCGCTGGAAAACTCATTGGTTACGCTAAACCAGTGAACTGGAACGACGATGTGTCGGCACGTGCTCGTCCATTCCTAGGTGCAGTGATGGTTGCATGGATGTGCAATCGTGCGGCACTTTTGTGTTATGTGCCTAACATCGCGCTAAATTGATTGGCCACCGGTAGTGAGCTGCATGCTGAAACACGCTGGAGTCTCAGTTCAATTTCTATTTTCTAGCTCATATATGTCTGGGCCTGGGCAACCTGACAGTATCTCAGCCCACGTACAGTCCCTGACTGTGCGGCACTTTGCATGGATCACTCGGAAGAGTGAGTCAAATTGGCCGCTACTCGAAGCATTCTCCATTTCTTTAGCTAATGATTCCCAATACGTGTTGCGATCGTGCCTGGCAGAACGCATGGTTTGTCGTCTGAGGCTGCGGTGCGCTGAAGATCCCGATAATCGCGCTTCGCGAGCTTTGTCATATAACCTCAGGGTTTCCTCGGATAGCCAGTCTTTCCGTTTTCGGGAAGTCATCCCGAGCTCCGCTATTGAGGCTCGTTGTAACGCTGATTTCAGATGATTCCATTGAGAGTCGACTGAAGCATCGGATTCGTCCGAAACCTCAAATTTAGTTAGCTCGGAGGCGAGATAATTGGATAGAGCGAGGCGCTTTTCACTGTCATTCAAAGACGCTGTATTAATTCGTTTAGTGGGGCGGGGCCTCGGTCGAGAGCTGAGGTGAATTTTGATTCTCGCGCGTAGCAAAACGTGTTCTGTACCGCTGGCGTTGCCAGTCTCCGCACCACGCCCTACAGTCCTCAACAGATGAGTTCCAGCGCGAGCGGACCAAAATATGATCCAGCTGGTCTGCAGTGCGTCCGTCGTTAGAATACCATGTTAATAAAAGCGCGTGTTCGTCACTGTAAGACGGTTAAAGCTGGCGAAATTAAGCATGCGCTCACCATTTTCGCAACGTGCTCCAAGACTGAACTTGCCAATAATCCGCTGAGTAGCAGCGTCCGGTGCGCCTGTACGGGCATTCCAGTCACCAGCAATGATCAGCATGTCGCGCCTAGGGATTTTATCTACGGTCTTTTGTAATTCTTCATAAAATGCGTCCTTGGATGCATCGTCAGTGGGCATGGTAGGCGCGTGAACGGACAAACCACTCAGATTGACCGGTTTTCCACGGAAACGCATGACCAAAATTCGTGGTGAAATGGCTTCCCATAACGTTAGGGCATTTTGGGCCTTTGCATCAAGCGCAATCACAACGCCGTGTAGGCCGGAGTTGTCAGTGGGTTCACTGTGGTGAAACCATTAGGAGATATCCCTTCCTGGAATCTTGATACGAATGCAGCCAGTGCCCGGGATTCTTACTTCCGATAAGCAGCCTATACTCACGCCATAGTCGCAGAGACTGCGCATCGTGATGCATTGGCTACCGGGATCGAGGAGCGTTCTGAGATTCCAACATGAGATAAACAGCGGGGAGCGGGTATTAAGGGACCCAGCTTGCTCACTTTTCACCCCAGCCGCTGGGAGAGCATGAGGCGCGTCGCGTACCGGGAACGCCGTAGCATTAGCGATAGGTTGTAATAGTTCGTGATTCATGAAGTGTCTTGGGAATTTGGGTACAAAGCAGTGTCCCCAGCACCACTCGGCGTTTGTTCGAGTCAGCTTCTCTAGCCTTTGCACAACCAAGTGCGACCTGCAAGGCAGCAGGGAGTTGACCGAAAGAGGTGGTGTGCACCAACTAACCGTCTACGAGACTCTGCTCCAGATTTTTTCTAAGGATTTACTCCCGAAGCCTTTCCCGCAAGGTTTAAAATCAGGGTTTTTCTTCCCCTAGTTGAAATTCCCTCCCAGGCTAACGAGCTACATCTGCCCGAAGCAAACTGGTTTTCAGGCGCCAATTACTCGCCCTCACCCCTTCTCCTGTTGGTAGAAGCAGTTCCACCGGGCTCGGTGAGCCACTCATGCAGGCCAGAAGCTGGACTTAGTTGTCAGAGGCTATTTGAGACGCACGCCATATGGGAGCATTTTATAGACAGTGGTAGCTTATCCCCACTGCCACCCCCGGCTGCACGATTACACATCCGTGCACGAACGATACTGGCGATACAAGTTTCACCCATTGCACCGGATATTAGGCTAGACGAGTTGTTTCTCCAAGTGGTGACTGATCGATACCCGGAGTAGGCTGTCAAATTACATGTTTTACCACACCCAGATGCCTCAGGATCCTGCCTCGTCTGTGGTCGTTACTTTTATTCTGTACTTGCTTGTTTCCTTGAAAATGCGCTCCTTGAAACTATTGTTATCGCTCCCAGTGTCGAGATATTCGGACACATGATTTCGCTAAACGAATTATTTCCTTTATTGAATGGATATAGAATATCCCATGAGAATTGTGAAGCTAAATACTTTTTGTGACCATAAATTGTTGAATCTCATATCACAGTTACTCCCTAGTGAAGCTCTAAGAGTTCACCAAAGAATGACGCTTTTCTGGTAACTGTTATCCCAGATTTTGCGGTCGACCATGAACATCTTAATGCCGATAGCATATCCCAATCACGCTAAATTTCGACAGCAATTCGGTTATCCTCCATATTTAAGCGAAAATCTATTTATACCACAATCGATTTGTTTTTTCTTCTTGCATTGTGGCTCTAATTTAGGCGCTTCTGTACACCGTTTCTAACTGTCTCAGCCATGATGCGTTCTTATATTAATCAGTTTAAGCTTAGTAGCTTCGTGGGCTTCAAAACTTGTTTCCTGTTTTTGATATGTTGTTCGTCTTCGTTTCGTGAATGTAACGTAATCAAACACATTTCATTTTGATTCCTTACAACTTAGATAAAAATGACAGTTTGAGACTACTCGTGAGCGGTATATCTTTCAGAATATTTCTGAATATGTCTGGTCCTCAAAATACTGACCTGGTGGCAATAAGCAATGCGTTTTACCGGTGTAATGCTGTTCATGATGATGATGATGGTCAACGTATCCGATGCTCGTGTATTACTGTTTTCACGTGTGCTAGCAAGTTGTTTATCACTGTTTTTCCCTTCTTCAGATGTTCAATATCTACATCCAGCGCATTGCTGACCTGCATGGTGTCACGCACACGCGCCCTGCTTATGAGCAAGCGATTGAACGCCTCCCGGAAGAGCATTCCCGTCAAATGTGTCTGCGTTTCGCTGACCTCGAGCGAAAGTTGGGTGAAGTGGACCGAGCCCGGGCCATCTACGCGTATTGCGCTCAAATGTGCGATCCCCGGGTACGCACTAGCTTGTATAAATAATAATGCCGATTGAATTCAATAGGTCTAAACATACCCTGTATGCGATCTAATCGACAGGGCGACCACAGCACATGTTGCTGGCTACTTTACGGTCAGTGGGACTTTGTGCTGTAGGGCTGACACCGTGCTAAATTGATTGGCCAGAGGTAGTGAGCTGCATGCTGAAACACGCTGGAGTCTCACTATCATTTCCTGTTCTTCTTCTTCCTTATATCTGTCTAGGCCTGGGCAACCTGACAGTATCTTAGCCTACGTGCAGTCCATGACTGTGCGGCACTTTGCCTGTATCAATCTTGTGCTTTCATACATACATACATACAGTGGGACATATTGCACTACTCAAATGCGCGAGCCTGGGGAGTACTTCAGGAATGCTGAATCGCGATTAGTTTGACTTCTATACGACCATACATGTAGTTTGAGTCCCGCCTCACGGGTGAAGATAGTTATGTCTAACACGTTCAACTATTATTGTAGCCCGATTCAAGCTGTTCCAATGTGAACTGCCGTTGGCCACATTTTGTTCATGTCACGATATTGCACCCCATATTTCAGTATGTGTCAACTCGCACTGATGCGCATTTGTTCTTTTTCCCGTTATCGTTTT
The DNA here is from genome assembly GCA_013407085.1 of Atriophallophorus winterbourni. Lineage (NCBI taxonomy): Eukaryota > Metazoa > Platyhelminthes > Trematoda > Plagiorchiida > Microphallidae > Atriophallophorus > Atriophallophorus winterbourni. The sequence goes on along the minus strand of JACCGJ010020881.1, from coordinate 95,703 downwards.
TTCTCAACTGAAACGTTTTCTGTACACCCGGAGGAAACCTGGCAGCATCACAGTATTACAGTAGTTTATTTCAGCCCCATCTTTAGACTCTTCATGAATGTGTGCATGCGACCCAAAGTACTAGACTGTGTGGCTGTTTATCAATTCTGACGGGCCCTGTGTGTATGTCTTACCGGTACAAAAGCTGATTGGAGTCGTGCCCCATTAGCGCCGTTGACCGAGTGAACCACTACGCTGCATCTGCAGTGAAATCCATAATTGCTAGTTCGTGTTGGCATCCTTCGATCTATGGTGACCGTTAATTTACATCGCATAATCTAAAACATTTTCTACAACTACACTTTCGGATTCGGGACACCGATTGACCGCCTATCGCTTAGAGCGCTCCGGACTGTTTGGTCGATGCTGAGCATGAAAATATGATGCACGTGTAATAATGAAGATATGAAAGCCCAAGCCTGATCAGGGCAAAGTGTCGCACGGTCAGAGACTGCACGTGGGCGAAGATACGGTGAGGTGGCAGACCTAGACAGATATGAGAAATAGAGGATAAAGATGGTAGTGAGACTCCAGCGTCTTTCAGCATGCGCTCACTACCCGTGGCCAATCAATTTAGCACGGTGTTAGCCGCTCAGCACATGTAATGAACATTCATGGTCGACATCGGCCAAAGGAGGCCAACAAAAACAACTATGTTTTTTTTCGTGCCCTTTGTGCCTTGTCTGTGTGGTCCACGTTTAGCAGCTTGCATCAATGCCCGCTTGCGAATGTTGCTTTACACTCTGCTTCCAACGATGAAACCCAGATTGTTGTAGTTCTACCGGTATTTTGATGGCCATTATGAATGGAACAAGACTTTCCAAACAATGCTATTTCACTAAGTGTTAGACTTTCACTTGCTGTTAGCCATGAGAAACTGTTGTTTTTAGCCAGTGAAAGGAGGTCACGCAGATACTACCTGACAAACCGTGTTGTTCGACCCCGCTACCACATATCAATGTAATCGTCACGGCTGTGAATGTTACTTTCTTATAGGAAAAAATATTCAAATCTATGTTCACGACCACCATTCAACGACGGCGAAGCAAGTTGAATCTTTGAATTCACTTCGGGAATTTGACTGTATCTGAATATTCGCAACGTGGTGTTGGCTTAGCGTATTGATGCAGCATCTAACCAACGCCATTCGAGATTTTTTGGTTTATGTTATTCGTCAGGTTCCAAGGTTGTCACGGCTGGAGCTGTTTTGAGAGATAAGCTCCCAATTGCAAAAATGCTCTAACGGCGCGTGTAAGAATTCGCGAACCGGAGACACTTCAATGGCGGATACCGAGTACAGCGATTCGTGAACTCAATTGCTTTGACCTAATTTCCTGCCCTGATTTTGTTTTGCCGTCAAACATCGGTATTCACCCGAGGAATCCGACTCTGGATCTTTGACTGAAGTGCGTGTATATCTCGAGGAGTGATTCCATTATCGTGCTCAGGGCACCGCCCATCGAATGTTTTAACAAGACTCACATAGCCTCAGCAAATCAATCAGCCTGGTCATGTAATTTCCATCTTGAATGTTTCCCTCTCGTCGATGTGAAAATCGCTCTCTTGCATGGAGTTGTTAAATGTAACCCAAACACGACAAAGCTTTGCCGTTTATTTTACTATATATATATATTATATATTCTATTTATATATATACAGTGGAACCCGGTTACAACGAATCGCTGGGGAGAGAGTAAAAAATGTTCGTTATAAAAGCGGAGTTCGTTGTAAGCAATAAGCTTTGCAGTAGGGAATTTATTTGGGAAATCATGGTGGTTCGTTATAGCGGGAATTCGTTGTAAGCGAGTTCGTTGTAAGTGGGTTCCACTGTATATATATATATATATATATACAATCATTTGAAAATGAAAAAGTACCACCCGGCAATGCACGAGAAAAAGAAAGGAAAAAAGGTACAATATGAGGGGGAATTTTTTTGTCCATTGTTCCATATGTCGATTTTTTGATTTTTTTGTTGATATTTTTCACAAATTTGAGGGAGGAACACAAAATAGATTGCACTCTCTCCACTGTTGCCGGTTCTCAGCCATTGTCGACAGCGTGTCAAGCCACAGACACTCACTATCCCTTAGACCACACCCAGGAAGCCGCGTTCGTCCGACCCGAGCTAAACCCGACGTCAAGCGTTTTAAGGCCTTCTTCCTGGTCAGCGGTTGTCCACCTGAACACCGCCGCCAGCCTGGGCCAACCGACACACGCAGCGCGCGGAAAGGTAGGCGCTCAGGCTTCATTCTCAAGACATGCCCTAGCCAGCGGAGACGGGAACGGTCGATTAGGTCTCGTAGCATCAGGCTGTCCACACCTAGAACACGGTGCCTCACTTCAACGTTGCTAGTGCGGTGTTGCCACCACACTCGTGCAAGCCTCCGTAAACATCGATGTTCAAACACCTCCAAGCGCCGGAGCTCCTCTGCGCGTACTGCCCAGCTCTCGCACCCGTAAAGCAAGACCGACCTGACTGAGGCCAGGTAAACTCTCCCCTTGAGTCTCAAACTCACGTCAGACCGCTTCCAGATATGACCTAGACTAGTGAACGCTATATGATACGGCAACCTGGTAGTCCCCCGATATTTGTAAATCAGATTTTAATTTCTCTGACGACGCTAAACTCGTTCTTCACTTCAACCTTTCCGTTCCGTTTGTTCTCACAGACCGAACCAAAATTCTGGCAAACTTGGAAGGAATTTGAGGTTGCCCATGGCAACGAGGACACACTTCGTGAGATGCTACGAATTCGCCGCAGTGTGCAAGCCACCTACAACACGCGGGTTAGCTTCATGGCGAGCCAGTTGCAATCGGAACCCGTCGTCCCGGATGAGAATACTCGTATGTTGTAGTCATTCGATTCGGTTTTCTGTGTGTGATTGACCTCGTGGTTTCATTGAATTCTCAACTACGTGAAACGTTGTCGTGACCTATTGTCTCCAGCAGCACTTGTCGTTAATTCGGGTACACGTCTTTAGCCTTTGCAGACCAATGTGGAGTTGATATATAAAGGGCGTTGAGCGCCCGGGATATTTCCTCGGTTTTCCACGAATCCTTGTCCGTTTTGGGAAACCCGATGGACAACCACCACTGGCTGACGAACTGTATCTTTAAGAAGCAAACTAGTTTGAAGGCCCCTGTCACGCATCTTCATTTCCGGTCAGTAAAAAAACGTGCCGCTTGGCTTGCGGAAACCGCTCGTGCAGAGCAAAAGCTGAACTTGGTTGTCAGAATCCGTTTGAGCGTCATGCCATAATAGAGCTTTTTATCGATGGTACTGACCAATTCCCACTATCACACTCGGTTGTGACAACCTTAGAACGCTTGGTTCCCAAACTTTGGTTTCACCCAACTTGTCTTTATGCGGACCAAAATCCCGCGTTCTTAATAGGCTTCGGAAACCTCCGAATTAACAATTCTCGTACTGTCAAACAGAGAGGTGCTATAAAATTTTGAACGCTGCCGATCTCGTTGTGCTTTTCCAATTACTTTCGTGGCCATACTGGCGCAGTGGTAAGATAGACGGGATGTGCCATGCTGAAACCCCGCCGTTGTTACACATTTGCGAAATTATGCTTAACCCCAAATTTCCTTGTAAGGACAGCTTTGCACATTGGTTCATTACGCACGGGACAACAAATAAAACGCAAATAGTTTGGTTGAGTGCGAATTACCGTTGGCTATCCTCAGGGCGTCTGTCCCTGTTCGTCACCCGAGTTTGGGCTAACCGTTTCCCGTTTGACGAACTACAAATCGATCAATAACTGATGTCGTCTGTTTGTGTTTTCATGCAATCTTTTATTTGAATTGTTCTCATACAAAATTCTTGTGGGTGTGCAATTATTGTCCTCGGTCTTTTTGACGTTTCCTGCTCTTGCACTGCGCATATCACCCGAGAACTCTTGACTGGAACTCGTGTTATTACATTTCAACCCTCTACGATATGTTATACGTTCCACTTGTTGCCCGGACTGACTCCGGCTCAATGAGCCTCAGCAACATGGTGACAACGTGTCAACACGTCTGATGTGAATACTCGCAAACTGCCATGTTTAACCGTACGATTCACCCATTTATTAGCTGGCTTGTTTCAGTTAAGCAACCAGTAACCAATGGACCTTAATCAGTGCAATGCTATTTAGTTTGCCAATCCTCACAGCAAGCAGTTTTGTCAATTGTTGCCTCTATGAAACCTGTTCTCTTCCGCAGCTGCCAACGAAATGCGCAAGCTGGATCAAGCGCAGGCCTCGGCGGACGCTTCTAAGCCACATCTTGGCGGTCGCCCGGCGATCGTTTTCCAGTCTGCCGGTGTGAAAAACCTGGGACTTGATCAGGCTGCACCCGATCAAACCCGATCCGTGACCACTAACAAGGAAGCGATTAACATTGATGATTTGGATGAAGGCGAAGAAGAGGACGGGGCCGAAGACGACGTGGTTGATAAAGGTGCGTTGACCGTTTCGGTTTGTGTGTGTGTGTGTGGAAACGTCATTGTCGAATGCGACGATTACGGACCCCAACTTTTCATATTGTTTGACACATTCTTGATTTTGTCGCATTTTCTAATCGTTTTCATCACTTTCCGTTGCAGACATGAATTTGACCGAACAACCAGTCCCGCTTGCCGTTTTTGGTGGCTTGAAAAACGAGGACGATTGAACGGGGCCATCACCAACTGTTGTTTCTACTTGACACACACACACATTGCAATAAACTCGTCCGTTTTATAGCCATTGTTCTTGAGAAAATGAAACTCGCTTGTATTCCTATTTTATGTCGGGATATGGTCACCGTTCGCTTCCTTGCGTATATGACGTTGTGAATGTGACAAATGTTTGGCGAGCTGAATGTATAGTGTGGGTTAGCACCGTTCAATTTAGAAGTTTGGTTTGAAATCCAATAAACCAGAGAACAGGCATGACGATTGAAAGAAATCATGGGACTGCGTTGAGTACGAGAGAAGTTACTTCGTTGTGATTACGTCTTATCCGCAATCGATTCATCCAGTGGAATACCCGATTTCGTGCAGCAATGTCTCAGTTGAAATAAGCTTGTCCCGTTCTTTGCTCAGTCAGGGTTTATCTCCGGTTAAATTGTATGGTGTATAAAATCCCAAGCCTGCAACCAGGCAAAATGCCGTGGAAGACAACCTACTTTTAGTTTATCAAGTCCTGGATAATAACCGCGTGTTCCCTAATGCAGCCCATTAACGATTGCAACTATATTTGGCGCATCGTTACCTGTCCCTCTTTGACTCTCCTGTTTGGGATAACCGCAAGTTGACAGCAAAGACAAAGATGATGGTATACAGCGCGTGCGTACTAAATGCTTTACTTTACGTCAGTGAAACCTGAACCATCCACGCAAGACCCGAATGGGAGCTGAATGCTTTCCATCTACGAGGCATCTTGAACATATTGTGGATGGACAGAGTGACTAATGCTCAAGTGCTTTCAAAAGCTGGTCTACAGAGCATGTTAATTCTACTACGACAGCGCTGCCTCCGATGGCTAGGTCACGTGTATAGAATGGAAAATTTCTCGTATTCTAAAAGATCTGTGCTATGGTGAGTTAAAATCAAGAATGCGACTACTGGGCAAAGACGGCTGCAAAAGAGATATGAATGCTCTCGACGATGACCCTACGAGTTGGGAAGAACTTGCTCGTGGCCACTGCCTTGTGGCTAAGGCCCTTTAGCCAAAGGCTCTGGTCAAGAACCTGCATTGTTCTTTTGTCCAGGCATGGACGACCTTGCAGTATCCCAAGCCACATACCACCATGACAATCACAATTTGATCCACTTCCATAGTGCATTAACCGTCGCGCATCGGATCGTCTTTCCTGCTGCATACAGCGGGGTGGGTAAGAGAAAACAAGCTACTGCTGGCCTTACTCTTCAATCTTTTACTGTTTCCTCTTATCCGCTTCATAATTCTTATCCTTCACCGTCCAGTGTGATAAGTGGCCGATCTGAACCTTTTCATAGCTTAGCATATCCCGTACTCAAAACTCACTTTATAAATCCGCGCACGTCTGCATCCATAGGTGTCATGAGTGTACGAACGCTGCGTCAATCAGACAAGCAAGCTGCTCTTTCCCTCTGTGTAGATACGTTGTTTATCAACGTCTGTTACTTGCTTCCAACTCAGGCCAAGCGGGTGTAGGTATAGTCCTGAGTTCGCGTGTAGAGAGCTCACTTTTAGACTGGATTCCCGTCAATAGCAAGGTGTGTGCCGTCCGACTAGTTACTTCTATCAACACTACTTCCCGAACTCAGTGAACGCTGCTTGTTCGTATTTGCCACTTATGCTCCGACTAATAGTAGCACAGATGTCAGTAAAGATTTCTTTTACGGCGAACTCTCTACACTTACGACACGCAGAGTTCTGATATCATTATTCTTCCTGGGGATATGAATGTTCAACTTGGTCGTCTAGAAGTTACTGAGTCACAACTCGGTGGTGCATTCAGCTTCAATGCTCAGCGGACAGACAATGGTGGACGCTTTCTCCACCTATGTGCACACCACATTATTTGTTAGTAGCACTTTGTTTAGGCATAAAAAGCGGCAGTGTGCAACTTGGCGTCCGTCTAACGATTATCTGCCACGAACGCGAATTGACCATCTCACCATCAGTGATAGATGGAGAAGCTGCGTTGAGGACTGTCGCTCCTTCGATTGAGATTTACATTAAAATTCTCTGGTTCTAAGACAGTCCTCTCTTATTGCGAAAATTTCGGATCCTAGAATTCCGCTAGCGTATCGTAGCGGTTTAGTAGATTATCTTTCCACTGCGGTGTACGAAAATATTACACACCAGTGGAATGCGATTGCTACTGTAATGCGCGGAGTCGCCATGTGGCAGTTCCACCTTTTGTAGAATGTCTCATTGAATCTCCCAGGCTACCCTTCGATTACTAGAAGAAAGGCGAAAGATTTCCTCCGGTTCGCAATATAATGCGCAACGAAGACGCGTCAGAAATTATCTGAAGCGTAGCATTCGATCAAATAAGGAAGCGTGATAGCTGCAAAAACTTGAGGAAATGGAGGTAACCAGTAATTCGGATAACATTCGAAAACTGTTTCAGCTAATTCGATCTACAGGTTCTAAAACCATTGAAGTTAGTCAGAAAAAACAGAGAACGATGAAGCCTTAATCACCAACACAACGCGCCGCTTGTCGCGGGTGAAGCATTTTCATGAACAATTTAGCTGGCCACCAGCAGATCGCCCATCGTGTTGTGAACACTGGTCAGTTGATTTAACGCCTCCAAGCGAAGCAGTAAACTAACTCGGAATTGAGTCCTGACAAACTGGCCTCGGTTCTGTTCAAGGAGAGTTGCGATATTCTATTAGCGCTCTATTTTACCTTTTTCCGTCATGTATGGAACATGGAAACTATTCCCCAGTGTTTGGGAGAATCGATAATCATAACTATTTTCAAAACGTACGAGTGCTTCATGTTCCAATCACAAGGGAATAAGCCGTACGCCCGTCGTTACCTGGATTTTTGCTTCTGTATGTCTTCGGCGTATTATATTACACAGGGAATAACAGATTCGAGAAGAGCAAGCAGGATTTTGTCCCCGTAGATGATGTGTCGATCGCATATTCACTCTTTGGCAAGCCTTAGAACATTGTCGTGCAGTTCACTGTAGCGATCTTTCTTCATTTCAAGGATGCTTTTGATTCAGTCGACAGAAACGCATTATTTAATACCTTATTTCGGGCGCTCTATTCCTATAGTTCTGGGCGCGTTAGAGTGTACAATAGCCTGTCAGTCAACTTTCCTAGGGTTAGTTGTGTCAGACAAAGCTGTCCAATTTCTCAGTTTTTGTTCAATTTTGTAATTGACCTTATAACGGATGCATGTAATGCTTGCGTACCGATACCTGGCATTCAGATAGGCCGTGATAAGAAACCTTTTGATTTAGACTTTGTCGACAACGTAGTTCTGCTCTTCGATTCCTACACGGATGCTCAGTCTACTTTAGACCGACTATTTAATATCACCATCTTTCGATATGCGGTAAGTAAGCAGGTTCATAATAATCAATTTTCCGTGTGTACATCTAAACGCGTGCACTCTTGGCAAGACGACGATGCTGCCATGTTGATGTCGCTCTACCCTTCCACAGATCTTCATTAAGTGCATGTTTCATTCCTCCAGTGTGCAGGCATTTCATCCGGATGTGTCTGTGCGTACTTTCCTGCAGTTGCACTAGCATTTTAGTCCCGACTCTCTCTATCTGTATTTGGGATTACACTGATTCATCGTTGTATGGCAGTTAAACAGTTAGTACTTGCTACCAGTGTTCTGATTATGACATCTGCCCAGCAGATTCCTTGCGACTTCCTTTGCTGTTGTTCATCAAAATTAACGTTTACATTTCGTTAGAACAGTATACACAATGGAACATCGTGTCCCAGTAGATGCCAGCATCGAGCGACCGAAAAACATTCCAATTAAGTATCCACCGCCGTATTAAAGTGGGTGAACCCTTGGCAGCAATAACTGCAATCGGTTGAGTTTTGAGGAAAACGATGACGTGTATCTCAAGGAAAAGCATGCAAATATTGATATTTTGTTGAATCCGTGGATGTAAGCCCATCCACATGTCCTACCGGGCGTATCCAACAATGTCTTACAAATTCAAATCTTGTTTGTGATTTCTCCCTAGTTTCAAGACATGTGGAGCATGATTGTACTATTCCTGCTTGATAAGTGCAAACAGCGTGAAACCGGTCGTGGGATGTTTGTACAAGAAAAGCATGCAAAGATGGGACATCTTTTCAATCTCTCGGATTTAGGACCATACATGTTATTGACAAGCCTTATGCAACAATCGCTGTGATGTTATCGTTTTTTACAATTTCTCCCCTGCTTCAATGCACACAGTCCTTATCGTAATGTCCCTTCCTAAGGAGCGCATGCAACACGAAACCTGTTGAAAAGGATGCAAATGTGGATATTTCGTTCAATGAAATGCTTTCTTCTGTTTCAGCTCTGGACTATATAATTTATCCATATTATGTGCAAAGGAATATGATAAAGATATAGTAGAGAAAACGTGTAGCTCAGGTATTAATGTTCATATCTGGGAGTTTGCTGAACTTGAATGAATGTTACCTACGTCGTGTCATCAAACTAGCTGACATCATCAGCGTTATTTTTTCTTGGCACAGGGGCACAGTAGTTTACCAGCCTTTATTCCAAATCAGTGTTCTAGGCTCCTTCGAACGTTTGTGTTTGAGCTCCTGCTACTCAGACAATCAATAATATAGGCGCGCCATCTTGATGTATCTTGAGTAAGCTGTTGAGTTGATGAATTTCCTGACTCCATTTTGCAATGTTTATTGTTAATCAAATGTTCGGGATTACATTTAGTTTATGCCATGTTTATTTTGTACGGATTCGTGTATCGCAGTATTCGTTCCGCTTTGTTTACTTGCTATTCTCTGTTCCCTACTGTCTCCATCCTTTCTCCGGTCTGTTAAGATAACACTGTTGTAATGGCTTCACCAGCAATGAGCCGTGATTGTGCATTCACCATTCCTAAAAATGTAGCGAGTTAATATCGTTATTTAGGTTAATCTGGTATAGGTTCTATAATTGAGAAATTGCGGTTGACAACTAGGAATGTCTACGAAATTCTTTTGTTACCAAAATATTTTGTTATATGGCTTTTCAGCTCCGCGTTATCTCCATTCGTGAGGTTTCCCTCAAGGTTGCGACCATATTTGTTACGGTTGGGTTTCAATTTTTCTTACGTACAGATCACTTCTATACATTATAATGTACCCTATGTTTAAAAGCTACTGGTATATATAATTTGAATTGCTCCTACAGGGTTCTACAGCCAAAATGACGCTGATTAACGATTTCTGCTGACATGGAGTTGTGTAGGGCGATTTCGCATGCGTCATTTGTGAAGCGTTTTCTCGTGTAGGTTTGTCGTCACTAGCATTGGTTAAAGGGTGCTAGAGTGATAATTACTAATGCATGTACACCGCTTATTATTATTATTATTCTCGTCATAATGTAGGGGATGGGGGGCATCACGTCAGGTCATCGAAGCCAAATCACGCTTCCTGTTTTGGCGTCTATTGCGTTGCTTCGAGGACACTCGGTGTGACGTCAACCCCACGTTTCCCACCCACTTGGCGATTTTGGTCCAAATTCGCCTCTGAGGTCAACACGGCCAACGTGAATCACATTCCGGGGAACGGATGTGCAATCATACAGTACTTCTGTGTTGTGCGGTTAATTGTGCTAAATTGGTTGGCCACCGGTTATGAGCCTCATGCTGAAACACGTTAGAGTTTCACTACCTGTTCTATTTTCCTTTCCCATATCGTCTAGGCCTGGGCCCATCCACAATCTAGGATTGTACGGCACTTTGCCTACATCAGGCTTGGTGCTTTCATACATAGAATCACATTCACTCACGACACATGAGGATGTCAATTGGCCCCTAGCGTTCACTGTTCACGTGTTATTTTATACATTTCACTTTTTTAGCTTTGTGGAAAAATTAATTTAATTACTGAAAATTCGTGTACACGAATAAAGTTATTTTTTCTTTTTCTTCTAACACACAACTGTATATGTAGGAAAATCAGGTTGCCAGTACACTTTCCTTAACTCGTCTATACTGGTTGTTACTTTGATCTGATTTATCAGTCGATTTGGTGTCAACCGTATCAATTTAAGATCTTGCCACTTTGGGCTCCTTGACCGACCTTGATGAAATGCATATCGTTCAATACTGGCTGTTGTTGTCCATCTGATCCTGCTTTTGAACATGTTCGATTGGCTCGTTAGCCACTTACTATCCTGCGCAACTGAACTAAACTAGTTCTTGTGCGACTCCTCTGAAACCTGGATTGTTGTGGCTTTGCGATTGTTCTTGTCGGTCTTTTGATGTTGTGCTGGAGGGTGATGTCCTGCCTATCGTCCGAAAGCTCATGCTGGTCACTGCGCTAGCGCTCTTCAAACTTCCACAATAAGACGTTTTCACGCCTGTTGTGATTGCTGTCGCTTCCTCTCGTTCGAATTATTTGTTCAACAAAATTGCTTACATTTTCTTTAAATAAGCTTTAAAATAAGTGTTGCATTGTGGTTGTCATTGTCAAACGCTGGTCTTTAATACACCTCATCGTTCAGAGGCGGAATCTTTTGTTTAAAATGCTGTAATGCCTTCTAGTGCTACTCCGATGGTTTGTAACTTGTGTCTCGAAAAAGCAGCCAAGTTAATTGGAAGGCGAATTGCCGATTTTAGTGCAAGGCAGGCGCTCTGTACAATTAAAAAGCAGTCACGTGCAGCCGGAAACGTTATGATCAATATGTAATCGATAGGATACTTCTAGGGTTGGAATGCATCAATTGTTTGGACAAGATCGAACGTGAATTGTGATCACGAACAACCATGTTTTGCCGACGAAACAACAATGGAGCATATGTGTATGATAGCCTTCCATCGAAAGCACCATACAACAAGCAGTAAGTGTTCGTGCACTCAACGATCATTACATTTATCGTTTTCTCATGTATATTTTTCTAACATAAGTGATTTCAAAATTATAATGCCCTGGATATTATACTGATGGCTTATATCATTAATACCACGAAATGAAATTAGCTTGTTAGCCACTGTGCTGTCTCATCCGTGGTCGACATATACTGAAGAAGGCCTACATCAACTGTAGTATATCATCCGAATTTTGCTCTCCCAAATCTCACCACGTGTAAAAATATATGAGCTCGCCAGATCATCATTTAGTGAAATACCACAGTTGAACTTTACGCACGCCAAGCTAGCTTGTGTAATGCTGTATTCTGATGTTCCATTTACAATTACACATTGTTGAAAAACGTATCAAAGTGCTAATGCTCTGCTTTTTTCATGGAGCCTTCTTCAGCTCTTCAACATCATGTGTGTACCAAGCAGTGAATGTAAATTGTTGTGATATTTTGTTCGAGCTTGTGTTTGACCACATTTTGTTATCCATTGGATATTCCCTTGATCGAGCAGGTTAGAATAAGAGAAATTGCAAGCTTCGCCAACCATTTCTCTACTGTTTTAAGGACCCTGACAATGCTAAACTGTTGACCACAATCAGCACGAACTCGGTCGTGGGATGTGTGTAATGGAAAAACATGCAAGTATGAATATTCTGTTCAGGTCCAATCGTTTAACCGCATCCATATACTTACTTACTTTACTTTTGTGCGGCTGGCTCCACGGGTGGATTAGCCGGCTTCATTGATGTCTCGGATCGCACCAGCCCACGCACGTCGATCGGAGGCGAGATCGTTGCAGATCATGATCCAGTCTCGTTCCCACCTGCGAACTCCGTAGACGGTACGCAGACCCAGGGTGTCTACATCCTCTTTCACAGTTGACAGCCAGGTTTTCACTTGACCACCTTGCCGCCGACGCCAGGTGCGAACGGGTTTGGGGTCGAGGACGAGTTTTGGAAGTGCTGTGTCTGTCTTTCGGAGGACGTGGCCAAACCATTGCAGCCTTCGCCGTTGTATGTGAGCGGAAAGTGGAGATAGTCCGCTGCAACGCTCTCGTACGGCTGCGTTAGATACTCGGTCAGTATATCGGATGCCCAAGATTACCCTAAGGCACCAATGGTCGAACACTTCTAATGTGCGTACATCCTGTGACCTTAAAGGCCATGTCTCGCATCCATAAAGCAGTACAGGGCGGATCGCTGCTTGATAAACACGCGTCTTAGTTTTTAGGCTGATCCCAAGCTTGCGCCAAAGGGTGCCTTTCAATTGCAAAAACGCATTACGAGCACGATCGACCCTTAACTTCACTTCATCTTTCGCCTGACCATTGGGCAATATACTTGAGCCGAGGTATTTAAAGACTGGAACGTATCTAATCGGACAACCCTGGACGCGAAGTGGCTGGATGCCTAATGTGTCGGTATAAAAAAATGCTTTGGTATTAGCCGCGTTTATCTCAAGACCGACTTTCGCGGCAGTGGCACTAATTCGGTCTAAAACGTTTTCCAGTTATATCCTAAAGTGGCCTCAACGTTATTTTATCCGATTCATCCACTACTTCATGGTTCACAAATTCTGGTCATACTATAACCTTCTGACTATTGCAAACATCCCGAAACCTAGCGTGCTTGGATATTTGGAGAACGAAGGAACGATTAATTATCCAGGTTGAGGTTGTCATTATATCAAATCTGCAAAACTGAGCACAATGTTCGGGTCTAGTATGAGGGTGCGATCCGCCCAAACATGCTGACCGTGTGAATATTGATTTTATCACTAGATCATGAGTAGTTATGGAGGGTTGATGAGAGTAAGTCACTCAGTGTTTCTTCACGAGAAAGTGGTCGGTCACTTCGCAGTAAGCAAAATGATCACACACGTACAAAAAGTAAAAACAGTTATGAAAAGTTCTTGTGGTTGATACGAAACTGGTTGCTACTTTACTTCACTTTTGTGCGACTATCTCCTCCTAGAGGATGAGTCGGCTTCGTTGACGTCACCAATTGCAGCCACCCACGCTCGGCGGTTAGAAGCAATATCCGCGCAGATTTTAATCCAGGTCCGGTCCTACGTGCGCCATCCGTAAACCGATCGTAGATCAAGTAGCTCAACATTCGATCTTACGGTGGCGAGCCAAGTCTGCATTGTCCTCTGTGACGACAACGCCATTCTGCGCAGGGTGTCGGTGATATTGTCACCTTGGTTAGTTCAGCGTCCGAGCGTCTCAGGATGTGGCCAAACCATCTCAGTCGGTGTTGTCGCAATATCGAACTCAGGCGGGGGATATCAAAACAACGGTGGTGAACCTCGTCATTCGTTACTCGCTCATCCCATCGAAATTTGAAGATGCGTCGGAGACACCAGTTGTCGAAAACCTCTAGTTTCCGCATATCCTCCACCCGGGATGTTAATGACCTTCTCAGCGGCAAATAAAAGGGATGAACATCGAAGAGCGCTTTAGAGTTATTAATAAATTATATTGGGAGAAAAAGCTATGCTTTACAAGGCACGCAAATCGTGCATCGAGTCGTGTTGTAAAATAACACAAAATTTTGTTAAGATGTGTTTGATGGAAATGGATGTGTTTAACACCATCTACATGGGTTTAGGCACATGTGATTCAACAGGTTGGTCGTACCAACCTTATCCAACAGTGGCATACACGCGCTCCTTGTTTTCCATTCTTCCACTGTTTCAAGCGCATGCGGATCCTGATCTTACTGTCCCCAACTGATGAGTGCAAACGGCGCATCTAGTGATTTTTTTAAAGCGTCAATAGTATCAAATTTTAGCACGTAAGTAGGTAAAATCTCTTACAATTACACCGTTCAGGCAGGGAAAACCTATTTAGGAGAGTTAAACCCGATATGTTGTCGGTAGAGTTTAAACGGGTGTTCGCGCAGTTGTGTTTTATGAGAGAGATGCAACAAATATCTGCAAGGATTGTCTGATTAAGCACTGTCCAAATGAAGATAAGTGCTCCTTATTATCTCATGTATTGGGCTTAATGTAGATTCACAATTATGAGGCGGGTTTCATGTGGTATAGCAGATTCCATATGTGGATGTATGTAGGTTGAAATTATCTTGCAGATGATACCGGCGAAAAATGAGCCTAGAGCACTTATGTGGAGACCCACGTTGTTTTGAGCTTCGCTACCAGCAAGTTGACATTGCGTTGAGTTGCCTAAGTCAGGTTGAATAAATAATAATACTTATAATGATAGAAAAAGCGTTTCTTGCATTACCGTCTTCATTAACAAGAGGCACAAAGTAAGCCTTCAACAGCATTACCCTGATATCATACAATATTAACGTAAACACGAGATATAAATGTACCAGATTAATTGAAGTCTTATTACGGATAGACGCACCAATTTGCTCGCGAGCCATCCCGAATAGTTTCTGTTTTGGCCACGAAAATGCGAATCTCTCTCTTTAGCCAGCCTCTACCAAGACCCTTCATAACATTTTTCAGTTTTATTTCAACCATTGAATGCATTTAAAATAAATTAAAGTAATTGATACGGTTCGTTATTGTAAGTCTCAGTTTGAGGCCATCATATTAGTCCCAACATCTCTATCTGTCAATTTCGAAGTCGAAATCACTTTTATTATTCCTTCAGCTAATACATGCAGCCATAATTGAGTACTCGGTTGAAAGTTTTCTTCCGATTTTCAGCTTGAGCTGATTGTGAATCTCTGTTTGGATTTATTCGCAAAACCTATAAATTGCCGCATGAAATTTGCTACAGAAAACAATTAATAAGATATAATCCGTAAGAGCAGTCGAGATGCAAGTGAGAGCTGACTCTGACAAAGCGTTTGCGAAAAGAGAATTTGATAGCTAAATTAAAGTATTTGTGTACACCCGATTTCACGCATTGAAGCATACAAACGACTTGTATTTTTCTCCCGTCTTCCCAACAATTACTTATTGTGGGTTTGCATGTCTGAGTCTAGAGAGTATTGTATTCAATATACTTGATTGAATGAGGGTGATAAAAGTGAAATGGAAGTGAAAGTGCTTTTGATATTTTTACCATTCGACCCGATGCATATTTTTGTGGGTTTTGTAAAGCATAGCTTTTTACATGCATATCATCTATGAGTAAATCTATGAGTACAAGTGTACGAAGATAAGTATCTCACAACTGCCCGCTTTCATGTGCAAATCGGAATCATCAAGAACACCTTGTTGTAGACCCTCCTTGGCATTTTATCCACATAGTATAGTTGTCCGATTTTGTCATGAAAAGTGGTCATTTGTGTAAATCAGTTCGGTCAATATAGACATCATTTTTAAATCGATTCAGAAAATCGGAAATTGTTTTATTGGACACCACACTCGGTGATAATGGACCAGAATATTTTGAATCGTTATCGCGTCGACGTCACGCAGAGATGAGCTCCCGATGCGCTGTGCTCCGAGATGCGATGGCGAAACAGCGAGCAGCTACTGCTCGGAAGTTCAGACAAGACCGTCGGGCAGGCGATACCAAGGGACGCTTGATCGGGCCAGGAAGTAGGTTGTTTAGTTTGTTCTCGATAGAAAATCGCAACGCGCGAGTTAGTCTCTTCAAGACGAAATTTATAATTTTCCCACCATTTTAATTCGACTGTGTCACTCTTATCCAAAACTGATTTCTGAGTTAAGTTTTGCATATAAAAATTCCTTCCGTCTGAAAGTGAACAGAATCCAATGGCAACTTTTGTGGTATGCGATGGAGGAGCATGTAAATTCATTACATAGAAAGATAGATACATAGGATATGATATGATATGTAGGTAGGATAGGATAGGATAGGATAGGATAGGTAGATAGATAGATAGATAGATAGATAGATAGATAGATAGATAGATAGATAGATAGATAGATAGATAGATAGATAGATAGATAGATAGATAGATTGATTGATGGATGGATGGATGGATGGATCGAAAGTTTAAGAGTAACTTGATGATTGATTGATGATTACTTCTTCCGGTCTAACTTTGCTTGTCAAACGTGAATGTTATTCACCAGGTTCCACTTTCTCGCGGGCTTCCATACCCGTGCAGACTGGGCTTTACTTGGAAGAATTAACGGAAGAAATCGAGCAGGAAGATTTCGCCACCCAAACCGATTACTTTCTAGATCGACCACCGACACCGATTTTCATGCCTGCCAAAACCGGAGTGGATGTGGAGACACAAATCTATGAAAACGATGTAGGTTAAGGGCTTTTATCTGGTCCGTTTGGCGTTTAATTTCTTTACTCGTTCGTTCGTTTGATCAGTCTTTGTCGCTTATTGTAATTGAGCTGGTTCCTTAGTTGCATCACGCACACACTGTAACCGGTTTCATGCTGTTGCGCCGATTAAGTAGAGACAGTAAGATCAGGATCCTCATAGTTTGCAACAGTGGATTAATTTTAAACAAAGCTTGAACGTAGAAACTACTGTTGTATAAGTCGCGCACAGCCAACCTGTTCCACTATATGTGCGAAGACTCATGTAAATGGGGTTTAACGGATGAAGTTGAACAAAAAACTTTATTTGCATGCATTTCAGTCACACAGCTACACCACGACCGGTTTGTGATGCTTGCACTCATCCGATAATGACAGTATGGCCAGGATCTACATGTCTTTAAACAGTAGGAAATTGGTGAACCATACTTGAACTTTGAAACCCCTTTTGGATCATGTTGATACTTTTTCAATGTAGGGTTTGAGTAAATTATACATATTTGCATGCCTTTCCATTGCACACATCTGAACGCCGGTTTCATGTTGTTTCTTTACTCGTTCATTTGCATGATCTCAGTTGCTATGTATCATTTGGATGACTCTGGTAAAAATGTGTTATTCAGCAAGTAAGAGATTATTTGGCGAACGCGAAAGCATTCACTAATACGGATTTTTTCATTTTTTCGGAATGTGATTTCGGTGGTTATTCCATGTTTTTAACACCACAATTCAGGTTCCCTATTTTTCTTCTGCTTGATAAAAACAAAGAAAGTTATTTTTGTGTGAGCTTTGAAGGGGACAACCAGATCGGCCTCTAATTGTTTACTAACTTAACAGGAGTCCAAATACGACTTGAGCCTCGTCTCTGATTCCGAAAACACATAATCTTGTGGCAATTATTTCCACTCGTTGTCCACCCAAGTAGACAATGTGGGTCGCTCCTAATAACTAAAGCAATGTTTCATACAAGAGAAACAATGGCATAGAACCTCCGAGGGGGGTAACGAGTACTTGACTTCTCATTTTGTAGTCATGAGGTAAAGCAGTTGGTACAGAGTGGATGATGCTACCACTGCCATAATACATATCGCAGAAATGAGCTGAGCTTAATATTTAACTGTTCGGTAACAAACGTTTTTGACAAATATATATTCCAAAGTAAGTGAGATGAATGACCTTTGATCTGGACGTATTGTGGACTGTGAGATAATATGTTTTGACCGAGTAGTCGATCAAGGTTCACGTTTAATAAGCTCGTTGTAAAGTCATCCTAATATAGCCTCGATAATATTACTCATAAATCGATTACAAGATGATAAGTTTTGTTCTCTGAAATTTTTATAACATACAATTTTGCGTGACAAATAATTTGATAATCTCATAATCACAAAGTTGTTATGAATTAGTGTGTGAAAATTTAGGGTGGACAGTTCAGAAAATGATGCAATCTACAGGAGATATCTAAGCGAGAACTATTTCAGACCTTGCGCTTTCCTTCGCTTGCGTTATGATTCAATTTTCTACCAATCGTTTTATATCAAATCTCAACATTTTAAGACGAATCTTATGCCTTCCATATGGTGACGCTTAACCAACAGAAACAATTAGTTTTGTCTTACTTCGCGGGGGGTAAAGTGGCAGTAAAAGCCGCAAGGAAGCTGTCTTACTGATGTCGCTTTTCTCGTACAAGAAACTTGTTTGAATTCATGTTTCATCCTCATCCCAGTTTGCTTGTGCTTACTCTTCTATAGAATCCGTATCTGTGTATGTCTCAGCTTGTTTGAATGCATGTTTCATTCAAGGTGTAGCCACCTTATCCCAGTATGTTTGTGTCTACTATTCAATAAAATCCGTAACTGTTTATGTTCCACCCTTCTCCATCTTTCAGTGTTTTACTGTTTTCTCAGTCGTATGACATTTAAGCTTTTGGTACATTCTACAAATGTAGTGCTTTCTCTGATGGTGATAAGTGTACAGGATGTGAGTGTTATGAAAACTGGAAAATTTCATAAATTTCATCTTTTTGAATTTCCTTTGTCTTCTACCAACTCATAAACCTTTATGATGGCTGGATCTTTGACACTTACATTGTATGCTTTCCACAAAGTTTCCACAAAATTTCTTTCCGCATATAAACCCTCGTTTTCATCTATCGTTTCTTTGCAGCACGCGTGGGTAAAAGTATTATAAATCAGATCTGGAAGTTAACTACAATCACTGATTGAGCTTAAGGAATGAAATTATAAAATGCTATTTAATTTATTTTCAATGCATCTGTTCAGAGATTGGAAACGAGAAATTCGAATGACTTGATAAATGCCTCCGGTAAACTGAAAGACGCAGACCAGAGGAACACATCTTTCTCTGAGAATCACCGTCGATTTCGTTGTAGAAACATCATCTCTGATTAATTTGCACAAAATTGTAGATCGATAAATTCTTTAGGTGATAATCTAGAAGTATTACTCTGTAATTGTAGTTGATCGCTTGGCGCTAGGCAACAATTAACAGTGCAACCGATATTTTCACATTTGTATGCCGTATCCGAAAACTTAAGTCTTGACTTCTTGATGCTTTTTATAGTATCCAGACTAATATGGTTGAGTTAACAATGGCTGGACGGATACAATTCTGTCAGCCAGACTACATGCCACATAAATTCATTGTTCAACGATTATTTGGTGAAAAACAACTTCCAATTTCGTGTGAAAATCAAAACTTATTGCCACAATCTTTTTCTCAATGTCCATCGACCAACTCAAGTTGTGTTTATTTTGAGCGGAGCGTAACCATTGTGTTTTGGGTGTTTGAATCAAAGTTGTTTCATTTCAGCTCTTTGATTTCGAACTCGAAGTTCAACCAATCTTGGACGTCCTGGTAGGGAAGACCATAGAGCAAGCACTGCTTGAAGTCATGGAGGAAGAAGAACTGGCAGATCTTCGATGTCAACAAGAAGTCCTGCAAGAAATCCACAATGCTGATCTGGCTGAGGTAGCCAGACTCGAAGACCGGAATCGACGATATGAGTGAGTAGTTGTCACGTGTTTACCTCTAACGAGCTCATAAAATCCGGTCAAATACTTTCATTGTTCTATCATGGTTAGCGCGCTTGTCTTCCGATGAGTTGATAGCTCTATCTTCGATGTGGTTTTCCATTTGAATATATGCCTACCATACCCTGGGGTAAAATCGTTACCAACAGTAGTCGAAAATCTAAATGTGATAGAGTAGCAACCCCTCTTTCCAGTGAAATATCACTGTTGCCTCTTCGTGCTAATTGAAACGGAGATAATCACTGACACTATAAGATCCTAACGGCCTTGAAAGGTCAAACACTGAGATTCCTTCGATCGGGATGTGACAGTTTACTTTATCACAGATACCAAAAGTTCGTATTTAGGGGTAACGGGTTCAGTAGTTCCTGTTTGAAATTGGCAAAAGGACGTTAATTCAATAAAGCGATGCGAATGGCTGACAAAGTTAACGGATGGCGCTTGCACAGTGTGCAAAATCAATATTCTTGCTTATATGTACAAAGCTTGGACATATTTATAATTTTCGACCTGAAAACGAGTGGATGTATGTTTAAAACTATTATAAATACTCCTGTTATGATAACGGTATTGCCTTCTGTTTTATACAGCACCTATTTTTAAAGAAGCTTCCCAACTAAAAATAAACAAATGGTGTTAATTCTTTCGTTTTCCTGTCGATTAATGCTCTCATAATTACTTGTACTGGACGGTAAAACTTATGACATAATATTTCGATATTTCTGAACCATCTTGACTGTCGTTGTAATTTCGAATGCTCTCTCAGTCTTCAACGATTAAATCTACTTCGGGAAATAAATAGGTGAACCTACATGTTGGACCGCACCAAGGATAAATTATGAATCCGCCGCAGGTTGACGATGATTTTGTGTTGTTTCAAGGCCATTGTTGTTGTTATGACTTTTCCAACTTCATTTCGCTTCGACGACTGAGCGTATGATCGATTAGGACTCCGCGAGATAGATTCACTCAATTTCCAGTAGAGATTACTGCTACTTTGAGATTTTGATTGAAAATTGTTCGTAGTTTTTTATCCAGATTTAATTTATCACTCTTCGCGTAGAGACGTTTACCCATGTGATTAATAATACACGATCAACAAGCACATTTGAACAACAATAGTTAACTGCACATCTGTTTAGACACGAGAAATCTCACTGCATCTCTCAACACGTGCAGAATCATAAACTGTGACACACTCTGATTCATGTGCATAAAATGGAAATGGAGTTGAAATCAGAAAAGATCTTTGGGTATAGTGCACTTGAGTTTCAACGAAGTTTGTAAAAGAAATATGAGAATGTTAACATTGGATTTAAAAAGCTCATTTGCATGCATTTCCATCACACATGCACACTGGATTATTTTTATTGCTCTCTCTGGAGCTGCAGTGTAAACAGTAGGATTCAGCACGGTGCTGAACAGATATTGTTCTCAACTACCGAATGTTGATTACGCATACACCGCTGAGCAACTTTCTAGTATTTATCTCTGTGAACGCCGTGGCAATCTTTGTAGCTCATAAACACGTCTGCATAATCATTTCAAGTGCTGGAATGATCGTGGATGGCAAATGTAGTTTGATGCTCACATTCTTGCACTCGCAGACCGCTATTGATTATTGCTTATTTTCCTCATCGAATGCTGAAAACAGGAATATTTTCAGAAAGTATTGATATAATGGGTAAATATTCAACATTAACCTTGAATTGTACTGATTCCAAAATAGTTCAATTTCAAAATGCATGATATCATATCTGAGATGCACCCCTTCTATCCAACAAACGAAATCTTTGCCTTGTCTTTCGCTTCGTGTCGTTCATTAACAGATTGTAGTCTCCGTATTCGAAATGTTAAACTTTATGTACCAGGGCTCAATGGAGAAGACAAATGTCACATTCTTTTTTAGTTGCTTCCCAGTTTCAAGGTCACACTGATTTTCGTTTTTCAGAGAAGAGAAGCGGCTTCGTCGTCAACAATATGAACAAGCAGATAGAATGGCGAAGGAAACCGCAGCAAAGATTGCTGCCAGAGCGTTTACAAAGGCGAAGTTGGCCCCGTTGGTTAAAAATACTTATCAGCAATTATTAGAACGAGGATACTTTTATGATGCTGTCGAAAAAGGCAAGTCATCATGTATACATTGCATTCCATTTGGTTTTATTCGGGATGACCTTGGGCTTGTTTTGTATTCAGAACTATTGTTAGGTAGCATTTCGTAGATCGGACAATAATGTTCAACTGGTGAATTACACAGAGGCTCCTGATCAGGCCAGAAATGACCCACATTATTTTGCTAGCATCCTCCGCGCTCACGCTGTACGTCAGGTAGAAAGAAAGCTAGTAAATAGTTTTACTTCAAGGCCACATCTTGATGCCGTTCGTATAACGTACCATCATGATATACAGACAGAATCACAATTTTTTGATTTTTTCTTGTGCTGGAAAATGCTCCTAACAGATCTTTGTTCTAAAGCATCCGGATCCTGTTCGTACTGTCGGCACCTGATAAGTGTAAACGGCAAATTTTGTAACCTAGCAGCTGCAGATTATGTTTAATAAACTCACGTAAAATTTTCTCGCCATTTCCATTCTTCTATTTTCTTTCATGGCTTGCGCAACTGGGTAAAGAATAGCAATAATGACTATCACTCGTTTAAACATGAATGCTACTCTCAGTACCTTTACTATTCAATATTCAAATACTTTTAAAGTATAACCAATGTAAATGTTTCGTAGCATGTGGTACCGTTTCGATCTTGCGGATTACATGTACGCTAGTTTCATCACCGACATTTTGCTTTTCTCGAATCGGGCTGTTTTTTGGTAGCGGATTCTTTGAGGTACAGACGATAGATGCGCCATGGACCCAAATATGAGCATGTTTCATTGACATGGCTAATGAGATGAACCACCTGATTCGTAGTTCAAATCATGGATGAAAAATAACCTTTCGTATATAGACGTGTGGTGACATTTGGCTGTTTCGTCTCCTAACTATTCGATTTTACATGCAATCACGTGCTTGGAATCAGACAACCGTAAACTCCGTGCCAGTATCAGACTGTATCACTCAATTGCAGTCTTATCCTCACAGCTTAATGTTCAAATGCCCATCATTTATTTTGCAGAAATCGATGAATACTTCCTACAACCTTTATTCGAGAGTGTTTTGTCTGGACTGGCAGCCGAAAGGCGTGCGCGCATTGTGTTGGATGGCCTTATACGAGAGGTGAGTGGAAGAAGTAGTATGGTTTGCAGTTACCCTACTTGTCGTCCGAGGCACTTCAAATTGCAACTGGAAAAGCTTGTGGTGCATTCACATTATCACCTCTCCTCATTGTCGCACGCACCCATGTACACGTAATCTTCACTTTATGCCTGCAGGCAGTCAACAGACGACACCAGGAGTTCCGCGAGCTTGGTCGCCGTATTTCCGAGGAGGCTTGTGTCAAGGAAGTGCTTCCCGTGATACAAACCAATGTGGCCGAATTTGTGATCGACCAGTTGGCTGATATGGCCTTGAGTCGCTTGGAGTTGGCTGCCACGGCTACGCGCGTCATGCGAGCCTCTGTGGTCACGGAAGTTTACGATTCCATGGTGGACGAAATCGCGTTAGAAGTGCAAGCACAAAAAGAAGCCGAAGAAGCGGCTGCTAATGCCGAAAATTCGGTATGGTCATCTTTCACGTTTTCCATGTTTTATACATAACTAACTATTGCTTATATATTCTATAAGAATAATGCAGTTCACTTGAAAGCTTTTGCATTCACTCCAAGAAATTGAGTTCGGTCTATCCGAGTCGAACTGTTGCCCGTTATTTTTTCTATTCTCAAATGAGCTGTATGTATTTTGCCTTGACTGCTGCACATACAAGGTGACATTTTGAGCAGGAAAATACCCACGTTAATTTACTTTGATCTACTGAATATTCAGCTTGATATTGTGCATTTCCATTCTTAATTATGTTTTACCAATATGTATCCTTGGAAACCGAAATAGCAATCATTTGTGCAGGCTAGTGGTCATCTTTGATGAGTTCAGAGAAACTGGAGCAGTGGACGAAACAAATTGCTACATCGCTTTTCAGTAACATGCTAACCGCATATTTGTGATTTGTGGAGTGAGTTTGCAGATTCGTGAGTGGCGTTCGTTCTGCGGGGATCGATAAACAATTAGATGTAGTCTCGGGAAATGAATGTGATGAGAATTATTTGCGCCTAAATCGTTTCAGGTTCTAATAACGACGCTAGACGGTTTATAAGCTATACTATTGTAGCGGCGTGGGGGTAGAGATACAGGCCGAGAATCATTGCGTCATTTCAGGTCAACACGGCAGGCGGCACACATCTGGCCACTTATCACATTTCGGTCATACATTAAGCATGTTACCCCCCGCGTCGCACGCCCGCACAACGATTGTGTCTCAATTCATCCCTGAGGTCAATCCATCCAACGCAAAACGCGTTCACCCACGAACCCACAACACAACAGAAGACGATTGGTCAAAGGCACTTATTACGCACAAGACAAATAACAAAACAAAAGCATAACGGTGATCCTCAACGTGTTTGTCCCGATTGTCAGTTTGATCTGATTGGCCGGTCGATTTCGTGCCAACCGGGACACTTCAAGCTCTCGTAACGCAAGGCTCGTTTGACTGATATTGTTCGATTGCGGCTGACGTCTTCCATCTTCTCATGATCACAAAGATGTTTTCGCTCGAACCGTTAAAATGCAATCACTCTGAAACCCGAAATTTTAAAAGTTCGCAACTGTCTTCGTTGATCTTTTCGGCGCTTCTTGCTCGTCTTACGTTGGATGGTGGAGTTCTGCATATCATTCATGATAAGCGCTAATCGCTAACGCACTTTCACGACTTCACAAAATGGCTCCGCCATCACTCTGCGATTCTAAATCAACCATTTTGACCAATACAATTAGGTGGATTGCTCGTCTTATGCTAGCGACCTGGGTAGAGATTTACTCTCTGGGGTGTGAAAATTTAAATTTGTAGTCGCTTGTTTACCAGGATCAGAATAAGTCTTTATCCCACAACTTTTCTGTCCGATTTTATTTATTGTGCTATTTGAATTCAGCAGTGAGAGTTTCAATGCAGTACATGATTTGCTAACCTTTAAAATTTGCATTCCTCTTTCCTTTTATCAAGGACGAAGAATATTGAAGCTAAGCGAAGATTTACGCGATTCCGGCAAACGGACTGTTACTTTAGCTATTGTCAATCGAAATATCATATACAGACATGTGTAATATATGGAACAAATGAGAAATAAATTATTTTAAAAATTCTCGCTTACTATTTTCAAAATATTCCTTGCGTTGAGTAATATTGGCGGAGCTTTTGAGCATACAAGGAAGGCATACGGAATAAAACATTTTCTATGCAAATTTGGTCATTTTTACTCAAAACACTTGCTCCTGTGAATGAGCAAACAGTTTTGATACGAAAATAACACAGGGAGTCGTAGGTATTTTCAGCATTACAGTCGTGATTAAACCTCACCAGGCTACTGGTATGTTTCAAGATGATGCTGATGCTGAAACTGACACTTTAAAGCTTTGTAGCAAATTACACCATATGACTTCTCGGGTTAAGTCCTGATGGTGTAATTGTTGACATCCTTTCTTAGTATGCTATCGTACCGAAGTCATTGATAAATCCTTTACAGGTTTTGACTGTACATCTAGAGTTAAGTTACCGAAATCTTCATCATCCATTACTGTGTAGATGTTCTGAGATTTTAGGTCAACAGTACCGTCAATTATATGTACTGACAAGGTGGTGGTGACCTAAAATCTATGAAGTGCACCTTTCAAGTTGGAGCACCGTGGTCTCAATCTCAAAATGATGTATAACCCATATCTGGTTGTTGCTCGCTCGCATCTTTTGGATGTCTGCTACGCCGGAGGGATCCCTTGACACAGTGATAGAAATGCGCTTGATTGTATATCTTCCAAAAATTCTCATCGACCCGCTTGCTTTGTCCCATACCAGTGACGCAGTTTAAGATGAACAACTGTTAAGGTGTTTGTGCCGGTGGTCCATTGAAGATGTGGAGTTGAGAGGCGAGCCCTTCGGCACAAAGCAAGAACTGACGATATCTAAGTGGGAATCCACGTGAGATACTCTGCATATTGCGCATTCGATATAATTGTTATCAAGAACTTGTATCAAATGCAGCATTTCACACAACCTTAGGTTAAATGGTAAGTAAGATTGCGGAATATGCGGAGTATATCACACGGATTCCCGCTTGGATATCGTCAGTTCTTGAGTTGTGCCGAACGGCAGTGTTTTCTGCTTATCCTCTGAGAGATCAAGATTGTCACTTGCCGCCAGTGTATTTCACGCCTCTATATCATAAGCTTTTCTCGGGAGTGATAATGGAAGCGAAGGGAAGCACTGGACTTATAAGACCTAGCGGTTGGATAAGGAATTCAAGCGCTGTTGTCATTTGTTTTCTGAACGTCCATCCCGTGTTTACGTCAGACAATATTTACGGGACTGCGTTCACGAGCTAATGAATTCCAGATTGATTACTATTGAAGTAAGTATTTTTATCGTGATATTTAATGGCACGGCATATCTACAATCATCTCGTTTGTCAAAAATTCTCGTTTCGAGTTTTTAAAATGGTGGGATTTTTTAAAATGGCATTGAACAATGTTCGAGCTCTTTCGTGAGCTTCAATTCTGTCACGAATTCCTGGACATATTGTGAATGAACAAAGAACCAGATTCGGTAGCACTCCGTCCACCACGGTACTTGGACTTACCACTAAACAAACTATATCCAACATAGATGGTGTCTCATCAGATAGGCACATCCTTAACAAACTGTACATTCGCAAGATTAAACTAAGTTAGGACAAGACGTAATCTACGAAGTTTGAAAAGCAAATCGGAAACGCGCAATCTACTGCCAGGTTGTTGCCACACAACAGGTCGACCACCCGAAAATCGGGTAAACCTCATTTTTACAGTCGGAAAATCATTATTATTTCCACGTTGAAATAAGGTTTCATTTTCTACCATGGATACAGTGAAGCACCAGTATTAACATTATGGGTTATTCATGATAATTCAAAGTTTTTCATGGTACAAAACGTATCATACTTAGCAATAACCGTAAAATGATAAAAAATTAAAGGTTAGGTTAGATAAGACAGTACATAAATAGTCGGGAAACGAATAATCAAATAAAAACTCATCTAATTTCGCAACTAGTGGAGTAAGCAATGGTAGAAGGTAAAGCGTTCCAACTAAAACAGACAACGAAAGAATAAAAATACCTTCTACAGTTTAGGCTGGAATGGGGTATCTCCAGCGTATAATCATTGCTACGATAATTCATCGTTTCTCTTCGCATGAAGAGGTAGTGTAAGTTTGAAGTAAGTTATTTTTAAGCTGGAGCATAGCCAGACACCCAAATTTTTCTCCTCACTGCGATTCTCAAGGTAATGTGAAACTATATGCTATGTGAAATTCGCTTGGTTCCCACATTCATAAGTCTGTATTTGCTGAATGCCGAAGGTAGTTTGTTCTTCATCGAACACACTGAAGCGTATCAAGAAGTTTTAGTAATACCAAACAGTCTTCTGGGCTACTGTTTCAACTCCGCGAATAACGAAATGCTAGAGCGAACAAGTTCCGGTATTTTATTGACGTAAACCAGGAAGAGGATCTGACCAAGGATTGAACATTGGGGAACACCGCTAGTTGCTGCAATCGGTTTAGATAAAACACTGACAATACGTACATGGATAGTGCGGTTTGTTAGGTAGTCATTCAGCTAATTCAGGATTCTTCAATGATGACAGCAGCACATAGTGAGGATGAATTTGATAATAATAAGATAATTAACAACATCCGTGATACCGTTTATGTGCTTTCCATCTACTTCTCAATCTCCCTGGACTATACTTTTCAGAAATAGACTACAAAATAGCTCTCTTATGGAATGGATATTGACATTCCCAAAAACCGTTGGTCGTACGCCCGGAAATTGGCACTACGAATATCTGAATATCACCTTAGTTGGTTAAGCAAAGTGGGTGAACCGTTCAAGTCTAGCTCATCTGATTGACATGGACAGAAGAGTAGAGCCTAAAGAGGCGTTCTCAGTCGTCTACGCAGTTCCTCGAAAGCGTGTCACAAAGTGTTGGCCGGAACATCTCGCGGAGAGCAGAGGCGATTTGTAATAAAAATGTTTGACCAAACTTATGCGTCAAAAAACGAATTGTTCGTGATCTTTTATTTCCTTGGCCAACATTCATATCAACCGTAAAATTTTAAGTACTAAAAGCTGACATTGATTTTTGTTTTAATGGTCTCTGTTGATCAGATCCTTTTTCTATTGTTTTATGTTTGTATTATAAAGCTTGATGGGAAATATCGAGAAGGAATTCCTTCATTTTCTTCACAAATATGGGATTTTTTAGTCAAATTAGTGCTAGCGAATGCTCCTATTAAGTTTAGTGGATTGTTTTCTTGAGAATTAAATCCGTAGTAAGAGTTTGCTGTCAAAAGTTCACCTGTGCTTAAGTCTATTTTAGTTATTTCGAATTTTAACTATATATCACTTATTGGGTAAGGTTGGTACGACTAAACTGTTCAATCACATGAGCCCCCACTCATGACCATGAATGAAAAGCTTATTTGCATGCATCTCCATCACAGTCACACACTAAGACCGGCTTTGTGCTGTTTGCACTTATCAGGTAGGGATAGTAGGATCATGGTACGCATGCGCTTGAAAAATTCTTCCACTGTTTTAAGCGCATGCGGATTCTGATCCTACTGTCCCTACCTAATGAATGCAAACAGCACAAAACCGGTCTTAGTGTGTGACTGTGATGGAGATGCATGCAAATAAGCTTTTTATTCATGGTCATGAGTGGGGGCTCATGTGGTTGAAGAGTTTAGTCGTACCAAACTTACCAATATGTACTTGACAAATGCTTGCTGGTTGTTTTGGAAAGGCAATCCGCCGTCACATGAAAACCGTCCATCTGAATGGCAATCATGTCAATGGCTGGACTATGTCAATCAAGAGGATGTGATGCAGCTTACACGGGGCAACCCTCTGCCGTCTGTACAGAAGTTTTCCATCGGGCTGTCCACTGAGAAGCTTACACACTCGAACAGTTAATCAATTGAACAAAGTTTGTGATAAATATCCTTTTATCTATCCTTGCTGCGCTTACACTTTTTCATCCGTAGTCAATGATGGCATGCTGCTGCTTCTGCGGCAAACATATGGCTGCCTTTAATGATAAAATCAATCATTGTCACGTGTCAAATCGATCTCAGAAATTTAAATCCACTGGCATGAAGAATTTCAAAGTCACAGGCAAGTGTTTAAGGAAAGATTTTATCGCTTTATTGTTATCTAACTTTATTTTTGCGTCTTAGAATTCATGGAGAGTTTTCTTGGGATAGATTATTTTCAAAATTCAAATCATTTTCCTTTGGAAACAACGTTGACAAATATTAATCTGGATTTTCATGCTAAATAAGAAATAATCGATACGTAAATACAGTGGAACCCACCTACAACGAACTCGCTTACAACGAATTCTTGGGTTGAACGAACACGCCATGATTTCCCAAATAAATTCATTCTTTGTAAGCCTATTTAAAACATTCGTACAACAAATCTGTTCGTTACGAATCTCGCCTTTTACGAACACTGTACACGTTCCCGACAGCTGTGTTTCAATAAAGTTGATACATACAACGAACTCGCTTTGTCTTGCCTTTAACACACAACGCTCCGCCAAGAGTAGCCTGCAGTGCGCTAAGAATAGAACTGACACAGCTTGGCGAGACTCAGACAGCCTAGCCTACAGTGTGCTAACTGACTCGCAAGCACGCACAAGAAAATCACGTGAATTCTCGATGACTGGTAGCTCTGTCTGTGAAAGATGCCAGAAGTGCTCTTGATCTCTGCAGGAGATTTTAGGATAGAAGGAAGAGACGTCGAAAGAGAACTTGAATTTGTGGAGAGAGAGATCGAGGCGGTGACGAAACAAAAGAGCTTCGCCAGCTACTTCATGAAAGCGTGAGATTTGACTGTCAGTGTGTGTGCAAGATATTTTTACTACTTCGTTTTAGAATAAATTTACTATTATTAACATGACCATGGATTTAATGTTGTGTGCTGTGGCATCATCTAATCATCAAATGGATTATATGCATGCAGAAACACACAAAGGTAAGACATTCTTCACTTGTTTGCATGTGTACAAATAAAACGGCGGCAAAATCACATGTATGACAATGCATTTTACTAACAACGAATTGCGCTTTTAACGAACATTTTACTCTCCCCCCAGAGATTCGTTGTACCCGGGTTCCACTGTAATCGGCTCAACTATCGGTAACAGACTTTTCGTTGGTGACTTATACATACATACAATTTATCTTGGCCAAGCAACGTTGGTATGTCTATTCAATTTGACATATCTTATCTGGCCAAATCAGTTGATGTCGACCCTCGATGCACACAAACCATTACATGCTAATAATGGTTTTATGCTTCATAGCGTTTTAAATTACTAGACAGTGCCTCCAAATCAAGTTCTTCCCTACTCGTAGGGTTAACGTCAACAGCTTTCATATCTCTTTTGAAAACGGTTATTTTATCGCAGGTGTGGTCTACTCAATAGTCGACTTCTTGATTTCA
Organism: Atriophallophorus winterbourni; assembly: GCA_013407085.1. Taxonomy (NCBI): domain Eukaryota; kingdom Metazoa; phylum Platyhelminthes; class Trematoda; order Plagiorchiida; family Microphallidae; genus Atriophallophorus; species Atriophallophorus winterbourni. The sequence goes on along the minus strand of JACCGJ010020881.1, from coordinate 65,142 downwards.
ATTGACCATAAAGTAAATATTTTGGAATACGACCATTTTCCGTTCCGTACATAAAATGCAGGCATCGTTGGTGGTGCTATCTCAGTAGGGTCAACATGATCCGTAGACTAGCTTTAAAAAGCACTTATGCATGCGTTAATTTATTAATCCACGATACCGTCAAGATAAAGCTGTTGCTTCCTTAACGGGAAGCATTCAGCTACCGTTCGTGTCTTGCGTGTATGGTCCGGGTCCACTGCCGCACAGTAAAGAATTTATCTTCCCCGCGTTGCACATTATCACCTTTGTCTTCATGGTTAACAACCGAGTTCAAACGGGACCAGAAGGCAGCTGCTCTGCCATTTATAGCGAGGAGTTATCCGTGATATTGAACCGAGATATGAGAAATCAAGTACTGGTGTGAGCTGACGGCACTTGCGGTACAAAGACGTTTGCAAAAGAGATATGAAAGCTCTTGGCATTGACCCCACGAGCTGGGAAGAACTTGCTCTTGACCGCTCACATCGGAGGCATTGTGTAAAGCGTCGTCTGTAAGCTGGGGAAGAGCAGATACAGCTCTTGGCTGCTGAACGCAGACCACATCGCAGGCGTACAACTGACGCCCAAAGACCGAGTTCTGCTATCGTTTGCAAGCGCTGCGGGAGTGATTTCCCTCCGGAATCGGACTGTTTAGTCATTTAAAAAGCTGTAGAACATGGAAATCCCTGCACTTGTGATGTACATCCATGGCCGACATCGACCGAAGGAGGCCAACAACACATGTTTGATTCGAGGTTTAGCTCATATCCTGGCATAGCTGTGCTTATACTTCACAATAAATCCCCGGACTTTCCCATCCCCACTTTTGTTCGGAGTTTTTGTAATGGTTGTATGGAAGGTACTTTTCGCTACTTGGTGTCTTTTATGAACCGTGGTCGATGAATTGTACAAACGTATCAGATCTCTCTGTACTCAGTTTCAATAGTTGGCTAATTTGAATTTCTAGGTCACCGTAATCTGTCGATCGAATTATGAGTACACTCCAGAGTAGCCGCGTCCTATTTCTTAGGCATGTCATCGTCCACAGCTTACGGCATATAGAAAACCAAAGTCTTCACGGCACTGTTCTGTTGTATACAAAAAGTCCTGCCAAATCTTAGCATTGCTCCGAAGGATCTTTGGTCGTTTCTCAAAGCAGATACTCCCACGTATAATTAACACCTATATCAGACCAACAATGGAGTATGCTGTTCAAGCATGGTCCCCATGGTTACAAAAGGACATGACCTTGCTGCAACGGGTATACCACAGCGCTACAAAACTGGTGACCGGGCTATACAACAGGCCATACGAGGAGCGGATTGCAACACTAAACCTCTTTGCCTTTTCGTACCGTCGTCTCAGGGGTGACTTGATCCTGCTTTTCAACATTCTGCATACAGTGGATCACCCACTTGAACACCTGTTTCATCGGCAAGAAGCACGTGGTAGCAGATCGCATGGCTACAAGTTAATTATTCCACACTCCAGATCAAATTGTCGAAGGTTTTTCTTTGCTGTACGAGTTTGTTTCATATAGAACTCTCTACCCCCACATGTCATTTGCGCAACAAGCCTGAACATGTTCAAGGCCGAACTTGACAAGTATATGTTGACCAAACCCAACCTTGCACCTGAATACACATGCTGACTTTCCATGTGTATAAAACATTTGTGTTGTTTTTTATGAATTCACTATAATTTTTAATCTGTGGTTACTGTAAAATATTTACTTTTTGGACCATTAAAACTTTGAATTACTTTGAATTACTTTGAATTTGAATTATTTGATACTTCAGCACTACACTAGTCCAGATGCAACTTTTAAACGATAACTGCTGTTACTATTTTTATTTTTAACGGGCTTACTAATTCCTCATTGAACTGCAAGTCATTGAAATAGAAAAAGAACTAGCTGCAGCTTGTGTCGAATTTGTTTCCCTGTGTGGCAGCAGCAATATAGTATCATATATGGATCACGATCACAATGACTGTGGAGTCATAAGAAAATTGGCTGTTCCATGTTTCTGTACAATTAGAAATGAGTCTACTTAGAATTCTATTCATTTAATCATCGCTCTTGAAACCAAGGAGGAAAGATTTTAACATTGTTAACGTTACGTGTTAAACTTCTTGTTAGAAATGCCTGGTAGCATTTTAACCGCATAATGGGTCACAAACTGAAACCGTTTTATCAAATCTAAACTTTACTGGGATTTGTTAAATGTTGCTAATCGAGGAGGGTTTAAATTTTGAATTAAAGTATTTTGAAACAATTTTCAGCTCTCATATTCACCGTCTTGCTGATATATCGAGGATCAGATAGTCAGGGATTCTTTTTCGGAAAATTATATGAAGTCTTTCAAATTCCCGGGACGCGACATTATAAAGACTACGTTTTCGACAGTACCGATGGATTCATTCGTCCAGTGGTCGCGGAGAAACCTACGGATGACCAGATGTCAGTTGGAGAACTGGGGTTACCGCATGATTTCACGAGCTTTGAAGCGGTTCCTTACAGTTTGGAACAATTTATTCGAGCTTATGGTCATGCTCTTTTGGACAGTACGTGGAATATTGAAGAAATCGCCCCGGTCGTACATTTGCATTACATATGGCTAGAAGAGACCAATCATCCAGTCAGCTTACCATGCTGGGCACCTGCACAGCCTCTGGAGATTGAATTCAACCAAACGGTGTTTCACGGCCAAAAGCGAACTTGGTTAATTGGTCAAGGGGACACGTTGTCTTTAAGGTACGCGATGTTTATTTAGACACGAGAGCTCCAATCTGTATTTCTATTTGTTTTTATTATAACCCTTAAACCCACAAAATACAGTAAAGAACAGTATAACATCGTGGTTCATTGCAAGAACCCTATACAACAGTGGCATACAAGTATAACTTTGTTTAACACTTTACCACTGTTTCAAGGCTCACTGAACCTAATCTTACTGTCTCAACCTGATGGCGGAAAGGAGCCAGAAACCGGTAGTGGTGTGTAAGGAATGGGGATGTGAGCAACACAATATCATAGTAACTTAACTAGAAAGCATGTAGCGTGGTTTTATGGTTGAATATTGTGGTCCATTTCAGGATTCCTGTTTAAAATTGTCGGTTTCTGTAGTGTGGATGGGATCGCTGAACTCGAGAGGGACTGATTACCCGTTTATGACTGAGACTGCTTGTAAGCTAATTCAAGAGATCTCGCAAGTCTTTGTGTTCCATCTAGACTGAGTTCCGACTGCGCCAACAGTTTTTCGCGAATAGAAGAGGACTGAATTCCGTTTATCACAGCATCTCGGATACATTCGTTTTGATATTCTACTGCAGTGACAGTTTTGAATTCACAATCCTTGGCCAAAGACTTTAGTTTTAGCACAAACTAATCAATGTATTGGTCAGGTTCTTGCTTGCACGTTTGCATGAGATATCAAGCATAAACAATATTTTTCGGGCGGACATAAAGTTGTCGCAATGCATCTATTGCAGAATTGTAATCGGCACAGTCCGCAATATTATCATACACCATAGGATCCAGGAAATGAATGAGCGTTTCGAATTTGTCAGATTTGGAAGGTTTCACAGAGTTCAGATAATTATTACATGTGCGAAACCAATGATTCCAGCGTTTGGGTGCATCTGATGAGTAAGGATCGGCGTCGAGGATTCTTGGTCGTAATGTTGGACCCATCGTGTTCTAGATAAGTAAATTGTAACGTTGTAGAATATGATCCGAATTGAGTTCAAAAGGAATTCACGATTGTGTAGAACAAGTAACGCTTTACTTATCTAGAACGAGAGTACATGTGCTGAAATGTAGAGGCGAAAGTTTAGTAGCTGCATGCAAAATGTGTACAGCACAAGCAAGTAATAATCATGAAAAATTGGTCTCAAATTCAAACATTTTTAGTATCTTCTCATTACTTTTTGTACAATAATTTTACATCTATTCTTAAGTATGTGCATTTCATTTCAAAACAAGTCTGTAGTGCTCACGAGGTCGGTGATAATCGGTGGTTTTACTGGCACGAAACCCTACATATGACGTGATAACGCCCTTGAGAGAATGTTAAGCATTTGCAGTTACTTTTCCGGCACCCATTTTACACGCGTAACCGCGTTCTGGTATTTTAAACAACTACCCGGGAAGATGTACTGGTTTGCCACTAGATTACCATGACCCCAGTGTCTGGTTGTGCGTACATTCAGATTAATCATCACCAAATCTCGAATACATTCAGTGTAATTTATTCACATCCAAAAAACAATATTTAGAACTTTCTTGCTCACGAAACCAACTATCTATTACACAAAGCACATAAAGCAACGCCTTGTTTTATAACATGTCCTGTGCACACCTAAAGAAAAAAATGTGGGTACAAAATTATAAACTCCTTTATTGAGTAAAGCATATTTTACTTGCTGCATATCCATCAGAGAAACTAATTATTCATTGACATGACTACTTCACAAAGCTTCATTTATCATCATTTTTGATAAAATTACTAAGTCAAATGTTATATCTTTGGTGTTTATGTTTTTTATTATCTTTCCGTAGGTATTTAGCATCAAGAGACATGGAGTAACAAAATAGAATAACGTCACTGTATGCCACTTTGAGAAGCATGCTTGAATGGACAAAATAATTTAGTGATAACCGTGTATGATTAGATTGGGACGCTTTTTAAATATAAGGCTATTTTTCGAAACTTAAAACGTTGTGGCTAGTTTCCGTTAGTATGCAGTCGCAAACACTTCCTTTTACACCGTACCGTTTTCGTTTTGTTTTTTCCTAAATACGACCTCTGATTTTCGTAAACTTGGTTCATTAACACAAATCGTCCTTCGAGAACTTTGCTTAAATTTCCATTGACTGCTAGCGTTCTTGATGCTGAAGAGAACTAAAGCTGCACTGAATAATATGAGTAAGTTCAGATGTGAACTCGCATCCGCGTTCCCACTTGCATGGTGTTTGTGTTTACCACCAAGACGCAACTGAACTTGGCGGATCTTGGAGTACTTCGCATATATTCACACCGAACCATTTTACAGGAGCGAAATATATGTGGGTATGCCCGGTCATCATCACCTTGAAAATCCTCAGCATTTCGAAAATTTGGTTACCGTGATGATTCACAATAATATTGTACTATGAACAGTTGTATAAAAATGTTGGTTGATTGTTAGAATAACTGGATATGTAGGATCAAACAAACCTTTGTCACCATGGTTTCTGGTTCGATGGAAAACGATTTCTCACGGTGCATTGTGCAGCTGAAATCGAATTTTGTTGTGTGCGACACATTCACCAATGACGGCAAGATTTTACTTGTGTGCTTAACATGCACGGCCTATCTCAATGACTAACACCCTTGGTCTGACGAAACTTTTGTGTCAGAAGTGAAACGTTACACCAAACATGTTCTAACCGATTGCACTGAAATCTATTTGCATAGATGGAGTACATTCTAATCGTAGCTGGGTCGTGCTCAAACATGTTAAGAAACTCACTGTATTTCACTACATATGTGACCAACATTCTTTGTGCTGACAACCCGATTGTTTAAGGCCTATTCTGTATTTGCATTGGTTGATTTATTGTGCTATACATACAGCACATGCCTTCGGCAACACACTTGATTTCTGCTGAAACTTCCGATTACGGCTTTGTTCTGTTTTCTACTACATCGGTTTAATGACAGCGCACAGAATCATCAACCTCTCTTACTCTGTCATTTTATCTCATAATAACATAATTAGAATTCACTTTTTACCTGTCTGTACTCAACAGGTTTAAACAGTATTTAACTCAGGTTATTTCCGTTATTAAGATCAATTATTTGACGTAGTAGACAATATATAAATGTTCGTGTAGAAAGCTTTTAACGCTAAGTTGACAGCGCTATTCAACCGGGTACAACATATTGCTGTTTACGTTATGAGAGGTTGCTCTGCTGAAACGGAATGGATAGCCAAACAAAAATTCTTCATGTGCTTGATCGAAATGCTTCGAAGAAAAACAACATACAGACATTCATGATGACAAAATATCTAGTTGGTTGTTCTAAGCAGAACAGCAAGAATAATAAGTCGTCCGGTTTGAATAATTGCTGAAACTGTTAGAGCATCAGACATATTTCATGTGTCAAGTATCACTGTTTCCGTAAAAGAAACCGATCTAGCCTATTTATCGGCACAATAATTTGAACGTGGTGGAAACCAAATTCTGTATCTTAAACGAAATCTATAAGAACAACATAATGTTTTTGTGGTATGTAAGTGCAGGGGATGTGAGCAACACATTACTTTGGTGAAACCTAATGTTTTGTTCATCATGGTCTGCTTACACTCTAATAATGATACTTAGATCGATTTGGACGGTAAGTTTGCTTGCAAAATATAGACAAACATAGGTGTTTATTTTTCGAAAATGATCAACGTTTCAGCTTGGCAAGTGCATTTGGCTATCGCTTCGATCCTGCCTCAGAGGCGCTTCTGATTTCTCCGTTTATGGGACTGCAAGCTGGGGTGAGTCAGTACGATTTTAACTACGAAATGAATCAACAGAAAAAAATGCTCTTTTACTTTGCCAATTATTGCTGGATGTAAACAATTTGTCTCACATTTTTAGTTTGGAGGTACGCGGGCGTATATGATAAGCGCTCGAAAACTGCTGTGGTTTACGTACATGATGGAAATGTACATGAATACATCTAACCCGTTTGATCTGATGGATTTCCCAGTATTCAGGCCTTCGTTAAGCTTAACACGTGTTGGCCAAATTCTGAACAATTGATAATGAAGTAACGATTCCATAACTAGCATTGACTTACGTGTCTAACCACTTGTCTAACTCTCTTATTATCTTTGTCTCCACATTACATTCTAAATATTTCCCAGATTATTCTGTAGTTTCTGTTCAGCTATATACTTTTCATACCAGTAAAATTGAATTGAATCATTATCGATGGCAAGCAATATCCACGGTATTTTCGATCACCAATGTAGACGTTGAGATCACTCATAAACATAATTGCTGTACAGATCCACACAGTGGATTCAACACAAACAGTTTGTGAGGTGTTGGTATCCCCTTCACTCACAATCGGATACCGGTTTGCAGCTGTTTGCCTTCATCCGTTGGAGGTAGTGAGTTTAGGTTTAGCGAGGCAGGAAACAGTGAAAGAGCGCTAAAGAAAGGTAAAAGTTGTAATCAGATAGGCGTAGCCAAATTTCGATAGTGCTTGTATATGCTTGATGATATTAGAACACAGGATTGAGCAGTAAGAACAAAGTTATCATCTTACAAAAATCGTTGCACTTTAAATGTGGCAGAATTATCGAATTGGTTGGAATATTTTCCTTTAGTTCTGTTCCATTCAAAATTGCAATTGTTTATCTAAATAAAAAATATATAATAAAGATTTTCTTCTAAAACGGTAAAAATTACTTGGGAAGCTGAAAGGAAGTTTTTGAGAACTCACCTTAATATTTATCGTTACCATAACTTATGTGTATTACTGCATTATATATGCAGAAAAGTTTACCATTTTGAGATGTAAACATCCAATCAGTATTTTATTAGAACAAATGCGCTTTACTACACGTATAATATGGTGAAGAAAAAGTGCTCAGAGGAGCTATTTAACAATTTAAATGAATGGAATGTGAAATTAATTTGAGGTGTACGACGTAAAAGATTTCTATGCATGGGTGTGTTCTAATCGATTCCGATTGTTGGGTGATGAAATCCAGTGTGATATTACAGGACCCCGAATAAAATTTGTTTGTGCATCATCGGACGAGGTTATTAGTTGTCCTCAAAGATTCCAGCAAACGAGACGCTGAATAGCTTACGAATCGCTTGCAGTTGATTGTGAACTGCAGAGTTTTATAGAGAATTGGAACCCTAAAGTTTGACCAGTTAAAATATATAAAACTTTCTCATTATTCGCTTTATATTCTTCACATTCTTTTGCAGCACAGTGTGTTCACTTGTTTGTTGAGCAGCGATGCGCCAAGCGGTCAAGATCTACCTGGGCATATCAGTTTCACTCAGACTCACATGATATACTACCAAACGTACGATGAGGTATTGAAGCCTCCCAAAGGCCGGGTGCAGTTGGAAGCGCGTTTTATTATGTTTGCACCGGAGAGCCATGGACCACGTAGGTCTTAACTGTTTTCTAAATAAATTTTGTTAATGGTATTCGCGTCATTTGATTTATTTAGCTGATCGAACGATGAAAAGCTCATAGTGGTGACACAGCCATTAAAGCGTGCGCTTTGCGCTCTGCCGACACACGTTTCCATTCTCACCGCTGTTGTGAATGTTGAGTAGAAGCGATTAACCAATTTTTACCACCACTGGTTTGTTAACCTCCTTCGGTCAATTTCGAACACGGATGTATATCACAAGTGCTTCATGACCATTTCATACTCCACAGCAGTGTTTTCCAACCGTTTTAATGCCCCGCACCCCTAAAATACTTTCATTTGCTCTCACACCCCTTATAGTACATGTAATGAATTTCGACATTTCTAGTACATATGACTCTATCACCTCTTGCGATTTAATGCAGTTTTGTATTTGGTCATTTTATATGCTTTGTGGTATGAAGACATCAACGGTGGTTTGTTAGCAGATATAAAACCTAATTTTAGAAAGATTCCTTGTGAATCAAACGGATCCTTTTTGCTTTTAATAATTCAACAACCTGGCCTGTAGAACCAGTTACACCATGCATGTTGTTGAACTGTTCCTTTCAACTTCGATTGTTTCAAATGTCCCTTTAGGAAGACAACATTACAAAGTAGACATTTGGATATTGAGAATCTTTAGTTATTTCACTGTAAGCAAAACCAAACTGAAGATAATCTTGATCCCGTTTCCTTTTCTTCGACATAATTAAGGTTTATTTACTAATTTGAAAACGCTAATCTGAATAAAATATATAAAAAGTTAATTAGAACAAAGGTAAAATATTTGTAAAATATTAGTATAAGAACGTGTTTTTTAGAGATACAAGAGAAATTATGGATACACGAACACAGAATACTCCAAAAGATTGGCAATAAATCATCAGAGAATGATGACTCATAATAGAAAACAAAACTGAAAAAGCATTTCGCACCCCATTGAATGCTGTGTCGCACCTCTGTTAGGAAACTATGCTCTTCAGCTTTTAAAATGACTGCACAATCCGATTCGAGAGCACTAATCTCCCCCACTATACGCAGGCGTGAAAAGGATACCGGTGATAATGGAGAAAATACGCGCGACAGGCCAGCTCTCTGTACAATAGCCTAAATCACATCAACTCTATAGTTTAGTGCCAAGAAAGTCTGATATAAACGCCGTTGACTTTCAATATTCAAACAAAGAAAAAATCGAATGATCTGGTTTTCTGTCTCTCGACTGATCACTGTTTGGCACATTCTCAAAACACTATACATCCTCGTCGCTGTTTTGTACCAACGCATGGTGGATGTTAGTTAGACGAACTGAACCACCTGGGTCAAAATGTAAAAGTATGATTTATTAAAGCTATACGAATATCCTATGGTATGTTAGATCTATGTGCTTTTTACCTTAAATGCGAATGTTGAATGTTGAAGCAATCACGTATGCAAACAACACGATTTATCTCACTAACGTTCCCGAGCGTGTACTACTTGTTCTAATAAACGACGGCTATGTATGTTGCATACTTTTCTACACATCAGTACCTTTAAAAAAGATTGCCTGACACTAGTTTAGTCTATAATGCATCCTTTGTAACTTCTTTGATTTGTTTGTGTGTGATTCAATGTTCGTGCTGTGCTTCGAGTGATACTTGACATTTATTCTTTGCCCGGTGTATATTAACATCCCAACTTTCGTTATTCTCCAAAGCATGTCAGCTATATCCGACCGACTTCAAAACAATCGTTTGCCGGGAATCGGAGTGGCAACAAATTCGTATGATTGATGTTCGATCAAAGAATGCCGGATATCGCTTTTTTAATGTGAGTTAGCATTTGGCAAATGATTACCTGATCCAGTATGCAGAAAACCAACATTCGAAATTCATCCAATTATTCTTTTATGCACTGTATCTCGTGATTACGAAACACAAAATGGGGTGTTTAAAGTTGAACTATGTGTGCTGTTCACCAAATGCTTCCAAGGGTTTTCAGCCTGACGTTCTATACTTCTCTAACACAACAAGAATATAGAACGTGATTATATATACATATATACATATATCCCAAATTTTATGCTTTTAATTGGGGAACCATGAACACTGTTATGCTCAGAAGACAAATCTGGCAGTTGTTGAGTTCTTTGTTTGTGGCTTAGGCTTTCAGATCTTGGCCTAATTCCTTCATTCGACCCTAAACATGCATCCCTCTACATGGTTTTCCCACATTTTTGCAGTCTTGCGTGTATCTTTGAGCAGAGAGCAGAATAGTATTCTTAAAATTCGAGCGCAATAAATTGTCTAGAATACCGAGCTGCTTAGCTTGCAGAAACACTAAAATTAGACACGATAAATTGTGTCACACTCAAAAGAAACAATGCTGGTGTGTTAAAAGTGAATCTTTACTCAAAAGCTGATCTAATCGATTGCATACAAAATTTCTTTGCGTTATGAATACACGATCGGACCCAAACATAATCCATTCAACTGTTTAATCTCTTAAATTCTTTGTTTGTATGCAACTGCGATCAATGTTCGCTGGCCGATTAGCCTGTTTGCCTAATCGGTCTACACACTCGATGCTGTAGAACCGGACATCACCCCCGCCTTATCATTTTCACTTTATCAAGATACATGTTGTAGCTTGTGTGAAGAACGAGATCAGCTAGGGCTAAAATCTACTTTGAACCATAAATTCAGACGGTTGCACTACGAAACGATTTATCTGGTGTGATCTCAAGAAAAACTGCAATGTTCAATTTGTGACACGAGGCCGGGATATTTATCATTGAGGCAGAATTGATGTTCGACTCAAAGTGATCATATAAATAAAGTTGAGTGGCACCTTGCTGAAGGTCTGTACATCGATGTTGACAACCGTAGATGTACGACGATTATGAATAAAAGGATTGTTTCAAACTACCTGCCGTGGTATTTCGGAAAGGCTTTGTCAAATTTTTTCAGTAATATGCTCAGGCACAACGGTTCTATGATCTATTGAATATAAATAGGGATAATGCCCACTTTGTGCTTATCGTATATGGTATTTGACCACCAAAATACAAAATAACTTTGCATATAATTCAATAATTAAAACTTCTAACATTTGACATAAAATTCATTCATCAAAAACTCCTTCGATTTCTGAAAAATGTTGTAAGATGTTTGGGACAAATCGAGTAGTTAATTCATGAAAAATAATTTAAAAAACAATCGGTTATAACGCAATGTATTTAAAAATATTCGAGAGTCCATAATCATGAAAAGAAAGTTTGCAATAAATCGGTTATAGCAAGTTTTGGGGTAAAGTTTCGCTTCTGAACCCAGAAGCTTCGTCAGACCAAGGGTGTCGGTACGAACAGTGTTCAGGTTTAAATCCTGAGTTCTCTAAGCTAGACAGAGGAGATCAAAAGAATTGATCAAACCCCTTAAATTCTGTGTTAATCCCTAAATTCTTTATTCTGTGTGCAGGTGCGATCAGCGTCAGCTGACCCACTGCTTACGTAATCATGTGCGCATTAGGTGTGATGTTCGTTAATCCGTATCCGCTGCAGAACTGAACGCCAGATTGTTGATATATCCGCCCCATCCACCTTGTTCACCGCATTCGCCCAGCCTTTGTTATTTCAACAGCCTCGGCGTAAAATCTTTCCATATATGATTTCATACCCCGTCTTATCATTTCCACGTTATCAAGATCTACGCTGTGTCCAGTGTCTAGCACGTGTTCAACCAGGGAAGAATCCCGAATCAGTGATTGGTATTCACTGTAATTGCCGAGTTGCATTCCTACTCGTTTCCTATATTCGTTTGTCATCAGTGCAAAGTTCTCTAGACGTTTGCCCAATGTTGACTGACGCGCAACCATTGCATTTGATTTTGTAGATGCAGTTGGTCGCACAACCTTTGAGATGCATTATTACGAGGGTTCTACCATTCTTATATGTCAATCTAATATCCGCGTTATTCAAGATTCGACTAATTATTTCGGAGGCGCTAAGGACATACGGTAGATATACGTAGATCGCCAAACGTTTTCTGCTGTGTATAATGATTAACGTACATAACACCTACAGAAGCAGTAGGTCAGCGGACGCTGTTTTCACCTGCACACAAAATAAACAATTTAGGGATTAACGCCGCATTTAAGGGTTTGATCAATTCTTTTGATCTTACCTGTCTACCTGAACACTGTTCGTACCGAAACCCTTGGTCTGACGAAGCTTCTGTGTTCAGAAGCGTAACGTTAACAAAAAACTTGCTATAACCGATACATAGCAAGTTTGGGTAACCTATCACCTCTGACACAGTCGCTTCGTCAGTGTCAATTGACATTGACCGATTTGACGCTGTGCTGTGTGAATAGGCTGATTTATGTTGTCATTATCTATACGACTTGCCAGCACTGGGATTTCAATAGGATGTGTAGTGAGATGACCAGCTAGATGTGGTGGTTAGAGCGTTACTCATTGACGTTCCCGGTTCGACTAATACCCTTAGTCTGACGAAGCTTCTGTGTCAGAAGTGGAACGTAAATAGAAAATTCCTTTTAATTCACACCTCGCTTCAGTACCCCACACCTTGAAGGAGCTGGGGTGATTAGCTTCAACTTGATAGCCTTGTTTAAAATGTGTTTTCAAAATTCGTTCGAAGTAGACATTAATTGGCATATCGCAAAAACTTTAGGAAAAAATTAAGTTGTAGCAATTTTTCTTTGATTGGAAGCTGTATAAGTAAGAAGAAGAAGAGGAAAAAAATTGGCTTTATTCGTATACAGTAATTTTCAACAATTACAATAATTTGACACCGCAATTAAAAATTGACGATTAGGTCAGGACCTCGGGTTACAATTTGTAAATTGCAAGATATTTCTTGTCCGTCTTGTTTGATCACCTCAATCTATGATCCAGTTTATTAAAAAATGCTGTAACCGAACTTTTTTGGACAAAAGCTTCAATGTAAATCCAGGAATCACGTATTTTTGTTCAAACAGTGTGCGTCCAAGATTGACCTCAGTGGATACGAAATCATGATGCATTTTGTAAACAAATATCCTTAAAATTTAACAAAAAAATCGGGTAAAAAATTGTGGAGAAAATAATTTTATTCACGGCCGATTTGAAGGCTCCACAAAAATCAAAGAAATGTTTAGCGTTGCACTCACCTATTCCAAAGTGCCAGTGATTACTCACACGCAGCATTTCTAACCGTTTTCTTTGAAAAATAAACCCGGAAAGATATGATGTAGCGATGTCGATGACAATTTCACCCTCATAAAACGCGAAAAAGTAAAAAGGTATAATCCTCGTCAAAACTCCCAGTCGGTTTAGTTGAATTTCTCTTTCAAACAATACATTTATTTCTGTCAATGAAAGAATCTATTTTTGACGAAAATTTTGGGAAGTTTTATTGAGTAACCTCACATTATACTTTGATGCGCTTTAACTCTACACACCTGCATTTACGCTTTTATCAGTGTTCTTCGCATAACGGTTTACATTGAATTAGCATAACCGTTTCTACGAATGACAGCGAGTAAATTTGTACCCATCTTCATTACAAATTTACATCTAAATCCTATATTATTTTTAGTAACATTTATTTTGATAACAGAAATCTTTCTTATGCAAGTTGTGCTTGTATGCCACTGTTGAATAAGTCTAGTACGACCAACCTGTTCAATCACATGAGCCCATACTCATGTAGAAACGGTTTAAACCTATGACCATGAACGAAAAAGCTCATTTTCATGCATGCGTGGGGTTTGTGATAGAAATGCATACAAATTAGTTTTTTAGAAATCTTTATTGTTTGCAAACATTCATACCTGTACAAACATTTTCAACTGCATGCATTTTTCTTCTTCTTCTTCCATCACACAGACATGTAATTACACCTTGCATTTTCTGCACCATGTAATACTAATTGTCTTGCGACATACTGGGCAGCTCAATATTTTGCGTACACATGTAAAATGAATACCGTTTTTCCATGACATTTTTAGGAAGAACGTTTGAACGTGAATATCGAGAAAGATTTGAAAACTAAAATCATTAATAATGCCAAGGATTTTTGTCGCGTTTATCAATGCACGTTTGAGATGAGTAAGTTTTAAACTATAATTTTGTTCGATTAGTCATCATTTTTTCAAAATCGGAATACTTTCATTCGTTAGTTCAGTTTTTGTTGAGAAGCAGTCGTATTATTCTGCAACACAAGGTTTAGACTCTTATAAACACGAAAAGCCTAAAGATTGTAATTTTAAATGAAGTTGATATGATTCATACGGTTGTGAATCAGCATTCACGCAGGGTATAGTGTGACATACGATCAGGGAAGCGCTGCGAATTTGCTGACTAATATATGTTTGATTTAGGCTATCATTTAATGCAACATCACAAAGGGTGATAACCATCAATTTAGCGATTCACAATCTTGCTTTAATCGATTGCCAAATTTAATATGCACGTGGTATTTGAACATGTTTGAGACCGATGGAGAATGCATAATAATAGCTAACATTTCGCCTCTTGTCACAGAAGCGTCGTCAGACCAAAGGTGCCAGCACCAACAGGGTTCATGTTTAAATGGCATCTTCTTGACCAATCCTAAGTTATCTAAGATAGATAGACAAGATCAAGGCCTATTGCTCCGCCCTTGCATGCTGCATTGATTCCTAACTTGTTTATTTTTTGTGCGAGGATTTGCAGCGCACAACAAAAACCAAAGACAATAGTTGGTTGCTAACTATATTAAACAAAGGGTGTCGGTAAAGTCAGGGTTCATGCTTAAATGATCCCTAAACAACATCACACTGCTTACGCCATCTGTGTGCGCATTATGAGTTATGCACGTTAATCCTAATCCGCTGCAGGATTTAATGCCATAATACCGTAATCGTGTACTTGCACCAAGAGTAAGCGTTAGGTCACACGAATCATGCACAACTATGTTGTTTGAATATGTTTCACAAACCAATGAATACTTCGTGCTACTTCTGTAGGAAAAGATGTTGGTCGGTCGATTCGTGGATCTTTTATCAAAAATTGTTCCATCGCAGCACATTGGTTGAAAAACGTTTCGAATTTCACGAGTTATGTAAGCATAGAGTATAGAGTTGATCATTTAGAGTATTACTATTTCCCATTTGGTACAAAAGACCAAACGAGCATAGAGGTCGCGGTCAGAGCTTGGTGATTATGCTCAGTAGAACAGCTCGACAATGCACTTTTGCATTAGTTAATTTTCCCGTTCAAGATATGTTGAAGAGGTAATGGATGATCCGTAAGTGTAAAACATTCTGCTTTTTCTGGTGTCTTGCGTAAATGGTCCTGGTCTGGCTTGTCCAAATGCTTTATCTCTCAGTAAATTAGAGCTTCGAGGAGATATATAGAACTAATCATAGCGTAGAACGTCTAAAGTTTTCAGGATTCTAGATTCAAGATTTATGATTAAAAAAGCAATTAACTTTACAATAACCATAGAGTCGAACTATAAGTACAAATGTATAAATAAAATCAAAGTCAATGGGACTAAGATATTTGTAGAGTGTTTTAGAAATTTGCCTCAACTTTAGAGAACTGGAAGATTGGGCCAGAGTATTATCAGACAATTCCGAATTTCAAGTTTACTTATTCTTACTTTAATAATTACACTACTTGACAGAGCTATCATGATAATATATGTTACAAAATTACTCCGGAGGTAATTCTATAGGGTGCGTGCGTTTTTTAATCCATTCACGGAAGATGTTGTATAATCAGAAGTTTTAACAAGTCTATTTAAAACTTTTTCTTTAATTGAATTGTAAATAAGTTTCCTAGATACTTGCGGTAAAATGAAAATTTCAACTTGATTCAAAAACCTTCGATACCCGCTTCATTTATTCAAGTTTTCTAATTATTATTATAATACATAATACTAAATAAAATCCGGAATACCTAATTTCACAATTCTGAAACAAAAGCTCCGAATATAATTTTTTATTTGAAACAGTTTCCAGTCCAATCGAAGTTCGAACTTCACCCGCGATAAACCTACCAGTGCATCAATATTTTGCCAACCATGTAAAGCTTCCGAACAAAAGTAAGTGCGACTAACAGTTTTGGTTATTGTGTTCGAGCTCTTGGTTTTATATATTGCATTGACTTTTCAATTTCCAATTTGTCCATCATTGAAGGATTTTAAAGATGGTGCGAGGCACTTTTGAGATGGCTATGGTACATTTTTCATCTCATTGCTTACCATACCGTTTCAAGTTCCAGAAACGGCTAACAACAGCCGCGTAGCCACTGAATTGTGTGGCACACATGGATGGAGAGGCCTACCGCGCTAAAATACAAAGTGGGAAAGATTTATTTTATTTATTGGAATCCAAAAAAATATTAACTGAGCATTGTACTGGATACCATGGGCTATGTGACAGCGAGACGGAGCTAGTTGCCCCAGTGTAATTTATTGCGTGAATCATAACTTTCTTTGTTACATCTTTGCGATGACTTGCTTAATATATTAAAAAAAGCAAAATCACATGTTCTGGAAAAAACCTACTAAAGCGTAATGAGAAATCGTCAATAATAATGTTTGGTCATGGTCCTTACCATACGACAAAGTATTTTTTGGGTTGAGCTCCATCATGCGTGATATCTGATCTTGGAAGCACAACTTATCTTGGATGACAAATTTGTTTAATTTGTTCCGCAGTATAAGGAATGTTTCTCAGGTCTCGGATGATGGGTTTTGCCGATGGTGTCGAAGAGCAATGATTCGTACCTTTAACCATTTACGAGTTCGGCTGCTTAGTTTAAATTCGAGTTTTTTCTTATTTACTGAGGACAAATTCGGAGCTCACTTCGATTGGATTATGGAGATTATATATTAGCCATACCCAAAACTCATGTACGTTACTGGCTTCCGGTTGGTAGTTAAACGTGTTTTAAAGAGCATCACTCAAAGCCATAATGTTGATCCGTCTAACTGTTTTACCGGCATCATTTGATCTTACAGCTTCAAACGGAGAGTCAAACTGGATGACGACTTGATCACTTAGTCCAAGTGGACTTTCGTAAGCAACGTAAAACATTCCCCATGCTTATAAATACGTATATTAACCCAGTGATGGATTACTCAGTGCAAGCTTGGGCACCATGGATACAAAAGGACATTAAGCTGCTTTAGAGGATTTATCACAGAGCAACTAAAATGGTTGACTGTCTCCGCAACCTACCATATATGGATCGGCTGTTTCATCTTAATTTGGATACGCTGCCTCGCAGACGGGTTCGATTTGATTTAATCCCAACTTATATAATAATGAACCCTCTGAGGCATTTATTCCGCCTCCCGTCAAGCCATGTCACACGTACTCACCCGCTGGCATTTGATATTCCACATTCTCATCGGAAACTGCTGTCGGTTCTTCTATTCGGTGCGCGTTTGTTTCTTATTGAACTCACTTCCATCAGATGTACAATCTTCTAGTGAAAGGATTTTCAGGAACAAATTGGATATATTTATGCGTACTAATTCCCCCATATCCCGTTTATATAACATGATGTTTATCCAAACGAATATTTGTCAATCATACCGAGACAATACTTTAAATTTTCTTCTAACTACAAAACTGTCCATCTTCCTAATGCCTAAATTTATTTTGTATTGATTGTCCTTATAAGATTATCCTGTGGTGTTGTACAGCTGCGAGCTTTTTATACCATAAATTCTTGAAGCTTGAATCTTGAACGTTATCAATGTCATATTGCTTGTCAGAACGAGATCTAAGAGTAAAGTTACATCTGTTCTCGCTATCGGGTTTTACATGCAATGTGATTATAAAGAGGAATATCCTCAAACAACTCACTGAATGCGCGTTCGAGGGAGTGTTCTGGGTGAATAATACTACTCTGCAGATTCGATAAATTGAAGTCACCCATAAGTAAAAATCCACAAATGAATCTGGAAGTAACCATGCGAATTTTATCCAGTATGGCCAGATTGTAAGTTTCCTGTGCAGACGGTGGGCGATATACTACTCCCAGAACACAGTCTTCGCTATTAGCTAATCGAACTGAGCACCAGCGTGTATCCCGTTACACGATGTCTGAGTCAGTAAACTCACGGCACAGAAGCTTTTGGCTATAATACAAAGCTACTCCTCCTCATCTGGTTTCACGGTCATGACGAATAAGTGACATTCCTGGTAATTCTAGTTCACTATTTGTTTGCTAAGTCTGTAGCCACGCTTCCGTTACGGCGATGATGTCTGGTGAACATCTCAGAAAAACTGCACGCAGTTCACCGATTTTGTTTCCGAGACATTGTGCGTTGGTGTAGATGCATTTCATAGTTGTTTTTCTCAACAAGGATGGGGTGTGGGGAAGAAGGCTAGCGGAGTGAAGAATATCTTTCAGGCCGAATCCTCTAAAGTCGGCAGTTGAAGTTTTCAACTGCCTTAGATCGAATACCTATCGTACCCGCTTTAGGAGTATTCTGCACCTTGACCTTTCGTTTTAAACTTGAGGGTTATGACTGAACCTTCAGATCAGCAATTGGCTTTAGCTGCGTAACGTTTCTCGGACCAGGAAAGTTATGGAAAGACAGGCCTTTAACAGTCGCATTTGTAAAGGTGGCGTCTTGATGAAATGGACGCTCTTTAAGACTCACGGGCACATTTGCAACAGTTGGACCTTCGTGTTGAATTATCTGTGATGATGAAGCATTTATCTGACTAGTATTACCATCAGTGGTTTGCGATTTATCGAAACATATACGGGCAAACTGAGAATTCTGAGCGGTAACCAGAGTCCCTACCGATGCCTTTATCGATTGTACGAGGATCCGATCATCCAGGGTGCTTTGCTGAACACTTTTTCGAGCAACTAAATCTGTATTTTGTAGGATTTGAGTTTTGTGGGGTAGTTCGGTGTGAGCAGAGTCACCTGGCTCACTCGTTTGCATGCTGTGTACTTGTGTACTTGTACTTGTACTCGTACTTGTGTAGGGGCGATCCAAGCCTGTTGATTGATAATCGTTTTGCATAGCCTGGGTGAACACTAGTAGGCGATCGGTTTGAAAAATATAATTCAATGGCTGAAATAAAATAGCAAGGAAACTAAACATAAAATTCAACATTTAGCAACATTTGCGATGTATCGCTTAAAGTATGGTTCGTGAAAATCGTTGGATACTAAATGGAGATATAGGTGGTGGGAACATGCACAGACATGTCGAGCACTGCGTTATGATGACGAGATGTGCCTGAATAAGATTAGCGTGTGTATTTGTACTTTCTCATGTGCTTAATAATCACGATTGACGAATTAGTATTCTCTTTTGTTGTGCGGTTCGTTTGTCAAAGTAAGTAGTGTTGGGCAGGTTGTCTTCGGGGATGCAATCAACAGATGGGTGTGAAACGCTGGAGGGGGGCGGTAATGTAGAATCGAGTGTTATGTGCAAACAGCGTATGATATTTGCCTCAATAAATATTAAATCGATTTTTTTCTAATTTTTCAGCAATCGTGCAGATTATACCGGTTTGGGAACAGAAGGCAGTGGATTCAGTTACCGATTCACAGAAGCTACCTGGAAACAGCGTACTTAATTTTCAAATGAGATTCAAATTCTCTAACCCAATGGTATGTTCATTTTTTTAGAGATTATAAAATTTGAATCTAGTAAAATTATGGCGTCTTATTTTTGGCCAAACACAAATGATGAACGCGAGTCTTTGACTTGACATGTAAATGCGTTCTGCAAGTACTCCGAACCACCTTCGTGGAGCAGGATTGAGTAAAATTGAGCATTTTGTGTTGTGCGTCAGTCACACCGCAAAATACCCTCATATGCAGAAAAGTCTAGAGTCGAAACTAGATAACTGTATTTAATCCTGTCTCCACTAATAACGGCAAACAGGCCGAATTCGTGTGCCTGTGAAAGTGCGGGTAATGTGAATACTATTGAACATTTTCAAGCGTCATATGTGCTTGAACGGACTCAATATGAGGTTCCGTATTTAAGCTCGAAATTGGCTTCAAATGCGAATTTCGAACGTGAGATCACTTAATCTTCCCAACGCGTTACCGATTGCGAAAAGGTTTTTTTAACCCCACATGCATAACAAACACATCTGTAATAAAGAGTAATGTTTGTAATGGACAATTTTTCTACGTGGATCAAAGCGGATTATAGTCAACGAATCTAGATTTGAAAAATGAAGATCTGGTTTCACACCATAAAATTAATTGGTCTTGGTTATGCATATTTAGGACTATTTTGGATTGTGTATCCAAACCTTTGAACACAGACAGTATTGATTTGGCCTGAGTAACCTCAGGCGTAGGGAATTCAAGACGATCTCGTCCTAATCTACTGATTAATGGATGCTGTTCCCCGTTACGTGAGACACTCATTTAAACCAACACATTCATCGTCGATATCCTACACCTCCATATTGACGTCCCAGAAACGTGGACCATAAAATTTTGAATGAACTTTCTCATTTATCTTTTCAAAACTTTTTGTAGGTCCATACCTGTAAACTCTACAAACCCTTATATCAAAAATTGCACCGTCAACAATTAGATCGATATTTTGACAAACGTTGGAAGATTTTAGTCCAACTGATCACACGGTGACATGTGTTCACTGATAAGTATTGCCGTGATTGCAAGATAAACATAATTTCGAGTAACATTTTACCTCAACTTAGATAGTGTACCAATATTTATCTATAAATTCATATACGCGATTATAGATATTTTCTTTCCCTCCAACAACTTGGATAGAAATGTGAAACTCTAATTTATCATAATGTTATGTGTATAACCCACGGTATTGCACACCTATTTGATTTTATCTTAGGCCTTCAATCGTGAATGTTTACGTGCTCTCTCATCCGCAGGTTACGTGTACCATGGCTACTAACTTGTTGCAACCGGATCTAGGTGACTTGCAACAAACAGCACACCATATGACGTTGGCGGAAGTGCCGTATAATCCATTGGGTGAAATTCTCAATGCACATGAATTGACCTGGGTTCAGTAAGTGATTAATGAATTTTGTTTTGTCAATATATCTTATAGCGTAAGCGAAATCCTTTCAGGTCGATTATCACAGACGGCTTTGACGTAGCATGTATGGTATAGCGTTATAGGTCTCGGCTCCTTTGGTGTGGGTAAGACTTGGCTTTTCAATTAAGTTTATCATTGAGTGACAAAGTTAGCAATGGGTTTTTTAACTGTGCGTATTGAACGATTGCGACATTTTGATCTATGTGGCGTTGCCTAAACGAGATACGCTGCGATAATTTTCTTCACGTTAAAATGGTATCTACCGAAGGACACGTATTAAGTCAATTGTTTCAAGGCTACACATTGACAACCAATTCCTCTGCATTCCGTATTGGCTGGCGCTGCCATTTTCAAAGTACGTGTTAACGTTTTGGGCATGATGTACTTTAACACTTGGTGACGATGATTGAAGCGAAATTGAATCTACGTACGCAAACGAACATCATTAATGAGTCGCTCATGTTATACACTGGTTAAAATCTAATATTTTTCTCATTTTCATTCATATAATAATCGTGTATTGTGGAAAATAGTTCGATTTTTAGGCTATAAATACTTGACTTAATACATTCGATTCTGTTCCCAAGTTTTAGTGCGGTACCTAAATTAGTACGAAAAGAAGAAACACAAGCCTGTGGTATTTACTTTCAATGCATTTAGGGTGTGGATTTTACTTATCACAATGTCAGATGATATAGGCAAATGCCTAATCATGGTTTTGCCATTTGCTTTCTTCACATTATATTAATAAACTAGTTGGCCTAATGCCTCATATTAATAAGAGATTCATATCACTTTCGTGTAAAGAACCCCGCCAGATCATTTCTGCCCTCTGACCTTTCTTCAATTCTGCTGACTATTGCATTCTTGGCAGAAAAATTTCGCAGTTCATAATATTGTACGCGCATAAAAATCCCAAAGCTAGATGTGATTTCGTCAGGTCAATTAAGGCGAAATCGCGTTCCGTGTTCTTACGTCTTTCACGCTGTTTGCACAGGCTTCAGGTCACTCGATCCAACATTTATCACGTTTTACACCAGGTGGACGATTATTTACTGATTCATTCTTGAGGTCAATCTGTCCGAAGCTAATCACGATCGCTCACGTGTCCCACAACACGAGAGAAAGCCATTTTGTCGAACGCATTTATTAGGCAGAAGATAAAGAACAACAACGCCTATCTTATATAGGCAAATCATGTAATCACAACACTGACCTAAAACGTGTCTCTCCCGGTTCTAACTTTTATCTGGTTTGTCGAACAATGTCATGTCAGCCGCTTTATTTCATGCTTTCGCCAAGCAGGGCTTGTTTCACCGAGCTCAATGAATTACATATCGTTCAATAGCGACTGACATTGACAATAAAAAGGGCCGTTTTGGTGTTCCCATGGAGGTAAAGTGGCAAAATTAGGTATGCTTTCTACGAATGCGGCATGCCAGCTGGATTTTTCAGGTATACTGGTAACCCGCGTCGCGTTAACAGCGCACAAGCTGGTGTATTTGAACAGACCAATCAAGTAAATCTCGCTAGCTTCTTGGGAAACAAAAACAGCCGAAATTAAGAAACCTAGGTAGGTTGTTAAACGATGTTAGGATCGTTCGAATAAGACGTTGGATTTCACGAAGAACGACCGTACATGGATTATAAAGATGAGGCTTCTCGACACCGCCGGTTGCTTGTGTGCTCTTCTTATCGCCAAATGTCGCCATCTTATTTCTTGAGTCCTTTCCACCAGTGCTTTCCAGTTGACCGTGAGGGTGGCATTATGCTCGTGATCAACTCTCATGGCTAATTCACTTCGCCCCTCCAAAACAAGACTGTAGTTTTCATGATCTGAACGATTACCACCCTTGTGGATAGGTAAATTAACCACAGTCTTCTATTCTGTTGACACTATATATTTGACTAGGCATAAACAATTCACGCAATGGTGTGCATATATGCTGATCGCCCTTTTTCCTTCAGACGGGTATGACTCCGTTCTCCTCCGAAGATATTGTTGGGTTCATTCTGCACAAATACCTCACAATAACTGGAATGAACTCGATATCAGTCAGCTATTGGGCTGCTGAATCGAGTCAGTAATAATACTGTCAATGTGATTGGCGTCGGATTAGACTTTTGAATGAAAGTGGGTCAGGATATCCTAATTTTCACTTGCTGAGTTTGTTAATCCATCCTCAGCGTGCACGGGGAAAACTGCTGGTTCAACAATCGTTAAAATCTCGACAGAGAAATTTTTGTCTCATTGTTATCATAAATCGGCAGTGTTCGTAACATTCATTTCTCTTTTAAATGATACCTTTCACGTTACTTTGCAGTTTGCAAAAGTGTAGGCAGGCTGGTTTTGTTGTGTTTAGCATAGGGAAGGTTTCATGGAGTGATGTATGGTAATGCTTCAAGTAGACATCCGAACTGTATCACCAATTAATCACTAGTGTTTGCAAAAACCTTATATTTCTTAGTGATTTACAATAAGTCGTGTATTCTTCATAATCACGGGTCAACCGACGTCATCTGTTAATTAGAAATAGCTTGCTTGTACATATTGTTAGAATGCCCTACTCTTCGTTTGTGTCGTTCAGTGGCCCAATTGATGAAAAGCAAAAGAGAATTTTGAGAGAAAGTAGCCCTGTTTTACTCTAGCACATGATGGAAAAACTTCAGTTACGTGTCACCAATGTATACTAGGGCAAGCCATTCCCTCGCGATAGCATTATTCGCCAAAATCTGCGTCAAGAAGTTGGTTGACAAAAAATAACAGCGTCATTGCTCAAAACCATACTGCATTAAATTATAGTCTCGTCATTGCGGAATGTCTACGAAAAATCACATGACGCGAATACTTCGAGTTCATTTTTTAGAATGTTTACAATCATTTTTACCGGTGAATCCACTATTGTGCTCTCAGTGATTGACAACTGGATAAACGAGAATGAAACGGTTAATAATCCTCTCGTACGTAATCACGTTAAATTCGCTCTATTTCAGTGACCGACACATGCCCGATGCCCTCATTTATCGCCCGACATTCTGCACAAACGACTCGCTCAAGCAAGATGATTGTAGGTTCCCTCAGAGTATATGGATGTCCTGTCAATGTGTCCTGCTATACATGCATTCTGTGGCTAATTTTGGTGCTATTTGAAAAATAATAATTTTGCTTCGTACTGCAGATTTGAATGTATAGTTAGTTAGTGGCCATTTCGATTTTCACTGCGAAACGCCGAAGCAATGTCCATACGTCCATATTTTTAGATATCAGCCAAGTATTCATATATTAGCAGTACAAAATAGTTTTCTTTTGTCTGCGTGATTGCATATAACAAATGATCAGCAAGGTGTGAGTCTACCTTGGTAATACTCTACGTTGTGTATGATCAGTGATTTACATTCAGTCAGCAAATTACTAAATAAGAACAAATAGTTGTTATTAATTTCTATACCTGTCGTATTCAACAAGCGACGCCATTACGACCAATAAGAGCCTTCGATCGATGGAACCTCACGCGCGAACCAATCAGTAAAATATACTGAGCATTTTGATCATTGTTCACATTCTTCATTTTGCGACGGAAGTTGATGCATGAGTGCACGCATTGAAAATCAAACCGATTTGGTCAGACGGCCGTTGTGAGAAAGATGACCGATCCAGGTCTGATAGCGTACATTAGCCGAAGCATCATAACAATACCCATGATATCTGCGGTACTCATCGGATAATGCCTTTTAGGATCTATTTTGTCGTAATTTAAAGGTGACTGGGGCTCATGTAAAGAGACTTACTGAAAATAGTCTTGTTTCTGAAGTACTACCCAAGTTCTAAGAAAGAAAATCTCTAAAAACTGTAAGAAAACTTTAAACGGGAAACCTGAGTGAAAAGAATTATTTTATATTTGCTAAAATCTCATCTAACATCAACAAGCTGCTTCACAACATCCAAGTTTGGGACTAGGATTTGGTTAGAATAAATTGTTACTCTAAATAAGATTTTCAGCGAATAGATGAAGTTCACACTAATATATTCCATCGATTTCGGTTAGCTCAAAGTTGATATAGTATTTTTCTTGTTCACACCCGCTGTTTTAAGATAAATGATTAATTAAAATGAATTTCGAAAGTAATGTGTTGCTCACATCTTCATCCCTTACACACCACTACCGGTTTCTGGCTGTTTGCCGTCGTCAGGTGGAGACAGTAAGATCAGGTTCAGTGAGCCTTGAAACAGTGGTAAAGTGGTAAACAAAGTTATGCTTGTATGCCACTGTTATATATGGTTCGTACAACGAACCACGATGTTCAGACACAAAATTACAAAGTGATTCTTGGTCAAAGCACTCAAGGCGCTTATGGATGACCAAAATAATGTGTTGCTCATATCCCCATCTCTTACATACCACTACCGGTTTCTGGCTGTTTGTCGTCGTCAGGTGGAGACAGTAAGATCAGGTTCAGTGAGCCTTGAAACAGTGGTAAAGTGGTAAACAAAGTTATATAACAGTGGCATACAAGCATAACTTTGTTTAAAATGAATTTCGTTTTCCGATGTGAAATCTCGTTTTGGGATGTATATTTTTACTGTTACCATATAAATCAATTATTTATATTTTTGTTAATGTTGCCACTATCTTCAATCAAAAATATGGCAGTCCATTTGCGACCGAACCAGCTCTTGGGTGTGAGCATTGAGGGTTGTATCGTTGACAAAGAGCGGGTCACGGATTACATATGACTTGTGCTCACACAAGCAAGTAATAACCACTAAACTGCCCTACATATGGTAGTGGTACCTTGCCATTAAACTGATATCTTCTTGCCGTATTCAACGTGGGATTTTCAACGAAAATTCACATTTTTCATTGTCATGCATTTATGGATCCGCTTGCTTTTAAAGTCATTCTCAACGCTTTCAGTCAGTAACGTCGCTGTTCCCGCGTACAATGTTTCCTCGGGCTACACCATGATCTTTGCTGTTCCTATGAATGAAGGAGAACAATACGCCGAGGTACAATTCGTTGATTCGTCAGGTAGCGCTGGATGTGACGTTGGGATCCGATGTAGAGGAAAAAATTGCAAGGTACGTTCGGCTGCGATTCAACAGTTACAACATGCAACACGTGCTCCTGCTAGTAATCTTAAGGGAAAATTTATGGTTTTACTTTTGTGAACCGTTGTTTGTTTGTTGAAGAGCAAGCCACGGTACTAAATAAATTTATTAATTTTTATGCGATATTTATTGAGAAATACGTTTGAAAAATGTCAACCCAAATAAATTGAATTATTCAACACTAGGTGACAAATTTACTACACATTTAAAATCAAGAACGTAAAATATCCGAATGCTGAAATCCTAAATGTTGAAGAAACCTCAAGTTTTCGCGTGAGTAAATAATTAATAGCGAAAGGTTTGTATGACAACATATCTCGAAACCGAAAAACTTGGAATATGTTATGCACTATGCACCGGAGCAGTTCCTCTGAGTCGGTCGAGTCGAGCCCAAAGTAGATAGGGCACAAGGATACCGATTAATACTAAATTTTCCGAATGTTCAATTTGATGTGATATGTAGTACTGATGGGTGGAGTATTCCGCTGTGAGTAGGAATATATTGGATAGGCGCGAGCGGTTTGTTTTTAATGTACGAAATAAACGTGTGATCAACTGGCGTTCTCTAAGGGAATATAAAATTAGGAGTGAACATGAATTACACTGGAGTGACAACGGAAGGAACGTGTTTAGTTGGTTTCGAGAGACCAAAACGGAGTTAATATGTCCAGTTAACGACCTGGTGCAATCGGTGATAATAGTTTTGATGCCATTGGATGCGTAGACAAACTTGTCTAGATCAGTGTTTATATGCACAAAGGTAGTTCGAAAAGGTACCGCGATTTATTCAATGCTTTCAAAGGACATCGCCACTGGACTATGAATGGAAATTACTGAAAACTCAATTTATTTTGACTATTTAACTCTTGACAATACCATGCAATTTCCCAATTAGATGGCTTTAATCAAGTTATTTACAAGCTTGGAGACGAAACTCTGGATTACACTGCTGAAAAAATGGATCCATGTCTAGATTTCAACATTTAAGATTTAAAAAAATTATGCTCACAGAAAGCACATAGCTTCAAAATTACCATAACATATTAAATATTCTTTCATGAAAAAGGAATAAATAATAATAATAATATCACACCACTCCGAAGGGGAGTGGGGAGTCTCAGATTTTTTAATCGTTCCTCGTACGTTAGTTTTCGTAAACCACTTACGAGTTTGTTTGTACGATGGTATGTTTGATGAAGCAATAGTATATCCTTTTTTTAACCACGAAGTCCAAGCTTGTGATGCATGCTCCATGGCTGGAATTAAGTAGGCTTTCATGATGGTGGGCAACGTTCCAGGCGAGAAGGTTCTAAAAATCCGTCGCAGCATACCTAGAAGCTTGGAAGCACGCTTTTAGATGACATCATAATACAGACTGTTCTTCGGACTACCGCATACCTAGACTACAAGATTTCTTTCCGTCTCGGTCCAGCTCAAAATCGTCTGCCCAAAGTGGTATTGGCACTGGAATGGGTTTGCAATTTGCAACACCTTGCATTTTTGGAAACTGAATGGCAACTTATTCTATACCGACCATTCATGGAAGGCATTTAGATCACGTTGCAGCTGTACACAATCCGCAGTTGATTGTATCCGGGTCCAATTTTTAATATCATCAGCAAAGAGAATCACCTTGCATGAGAGCGTCTCTGGTAGGTCGTTGATGTAAACCAAGAACAGTACTGGCCAGAGGAGTGAACCTTGCGGTACTCAAAAATATCCAGTGATTGTACTTCGTTGCTTTAACCAATCACCTTGCACCCACTGAGATATATTTCAAGGCGTAAGAGTAGCTGTCCGCTGATACACATCTGCTTCAGCTTTTGCTAAATCCTTTGTCAACCTCTTGGGTCTGGTCGTTTAACACCTGTCTACAAGACTGTCAGGCATGAGCTACAGATAGTATTTTTGTGACTTCAAGTGATAAACTATTGTTTCCGTCAATATACACTTTTGAACCTTAAGGATTTCACTGGAAGTAAGGTGATGGGACGGTAGTTTGCAGGATCGGAATTTCTAACACCCTCGTAGATAGGTGAAATTACTCCTGACTTCCACTCTGTTGGCAGCAATCCTTGGGTTAGAGAATGTTTAAACAATTCATTTAATGGTATACCCAGTTGCTGGTCACAGAATTTCAGTAAAGTTGGCGTGTTTCAGTTCGCTCCCAGGGATATCCTCAGGTTCATTCGACACAAATGTCGTTGTATAATCGCTGAATTGATCCTGATCTCAGTCAGCTATTCCGACACAGTTGATGGCGGTAATTCTTCAGTCGATCTAATCGTTAACGGACTAAATACCTTAGCACAAAATTGAGCGAGAGCATCAGCTGTTTCCTTTGCTGAGACCGTTATTCCATCGTCAGAAAGAACAGGAAACACCTCTGGTTTTACGCTAGATCAAGCATTGACAATTTGATATTGCAATTTATGATTTTCTTCCATTTTCAAAGATACAATTGATGATAATTTCGCTTGTCTTCCTTGATGAGAGCGTTAACTTTGTTGCGAATTCTGCAAATTTTGGCCAGGAAGCATCGATCCTGGTATTTCTGTGTCGAACCCAAGCAGAGTTTCTTTTGCCGGATCCATTTTTTCTTGCTACGACTAAGCTTAAAGCGAAAATCGATTACCCGTCGTTCATCAACTAATCGCGAGTTTTGATATATGTTTGACAGAAGTCTTTCTGCAATGTGTTTCCGTGTTGTGATAATCAAGCACTCGTCAATTTACTAACACAAGCGCATCACGTAAACTCTCATAGTCAATTCTTCTGAATAGTTTTGCTGACTCACATACTCGACTAGCTTTGCATACATATTTGAATCTTAACGCAAAATGAGCACTCTGACCGAGGGGGCAATGTAGTCAAAACCCTCAACTGCCGTTGTCTCGAAAGTAAGGATTAAATCCAAAATGGACGGCAACACTGATGCTCTTTTGTGAGTAAAGTCGGAAACATGGTTATAAAGTGGTTATTTTAATAATAAGTTGCGCTTGTATGCCATTGTTGGGTAAGGTTGGTACGACTAACCAGTTCAATCACATGAACCCACACTCGTGTAGTCAGGGTTTGAACCCATGGCCAAGAAAAAAAGGACTCACTTGCATGCATTTTCATCACACACCCCATTACATTAATAAAGTAATTCAAGGTAATTCAAGGTTTTAATGGTCTAAAAAGCAACATGCTTAACAACAACCCTAGGATGGTAAAAATTAAAATTTGAGTGTATAAACAATATAAGGAATTAGATTAAACAGTATATAAATGATCTGGAAACGAAAAACGCATTAAACGTTCGTCTAATATCGAATTTTTATTGCATTTTTCGTGTTTTAATCGGTTCAGCCATTTCATTAATTCCTGATTCCAGTCCACTTAAATCCTGTCAATTTCATTGTCAGCGGTGTTTGCCTCAGAGTATGTCACTGTCGGTCTGGCAGACATAACAAAAACCGAGACAAATGTCCATTAATAATCGATACCACATCCGAGATCAGCAATTCGTCGCATTGTGCACGCCTTTTTGACAAACAACCGTAACGCGCGACAAACCTCTCCTCATGACTTATCGCCTTTAGTCAAACCATGCACATGCAGCCAAATACGCTTTGTTTTGTTTTCGGGGTAATCCGGTCAGGGTTGTGGGCAGCACTGTTCAGTGGTGTGTGCACAAGCAGTGGCTCTGACGAACGAGCGATAATGAATATCGTGAGCGCGAGAAAAAAGCGGTGTTCACGAATTAGAGCAAAATCAGAATTGAATCTGGCAATACGCTTCATTAGTTGATCGCACGATGCTGAAAATATAACCAGTCGATGGCGAAGAATAATATCTTTCCGATGACGTTAATCCCTTTTAGGACTGGAAAAGTATAACCTTTAGCGACCAAAAGGACCATACGGTCCTCTTTTGGATAACTGTTCTAATAATTAAACAGTGATCAATATTCGGTTGCTGCGAGGTTTAAACGAGTCCAGACATGTCGGAGCATCGATCTTAGACTGTCTGGCTCTCAGTGTGCGTCATTCCATCAGTATGCAGAAGGTCTTTGCGAGCTATAGACGTACTGTTCTGTTCTCTTGAAAGTTCATTTTTGTAACTAAAATGGCACATACACCAGGTGAGATTTGACTCTAAATAATTCATTGGTGAAAGATGAGTATTTGAGTTGAAACTTAAAGTCTTTAGAATGAGTTTTTGTTTTTATCAAGATATTTACATTATATTTTGTAAAGAGGACCATACGGTCCTCTTGGTCTTGGGACAAGTAAAAGAGGACTGTATGGTCTAGTTGGTCTTGATGATTCGTTTTCCGAATATTACTATTTATTATCACCAAATTAATTGTCTAACCAGATATTTAGGCAGATATTAATATTTTCAATGATATTCATTATTTCAAAACAACATAACAATGGAATTATTTGTATTTCAAACACATTATTTAGAGTCTTTGATTGTTGCATAGCCAAGTAGTATAACATGATCATTTGAATATAAAACCTCAAATAAATAAAGATCATATAGCTACAAAAGATATGATTCGAATGTTATAGTTTAATTTATAATCTTGATATATATTTTGTCACAGAATACACGACATATTTTGGGATTTAAATATTTCCCAAATGTATTCCATCTTTTGTTCATAATCATTTGTCAATTATTATCAGCAATTTATTCTTTTATAATTGTGCTGTAGTAAGGCGATGTGACGTAACAAGTGATTTTGGAATTGAGCAAAATATATACCTACAAGTTTCTTGTTTTTAGGTACGAGGATGAAGCCCAGCAGCATCGCCAGTAAAGTAGCCACACTAGATTGTACAAGTGATGTAGAGTCAGATTTTTCTGATGATGATGTTCTATATCCTGATTTTGAAGCCCTCATGCAAAATTTAAGTGAAGATGAACACAATGTGAAGGATCAAGAGAACATACTTACTGAACAACGTTGTGTTGACACTGCAGTTACAAGCATAAGGAATAAATCTGATCGTATTTATTGGCATTCTATGAGAACATCACATACGGAAGAGGATGTTCACGTATTTGACAGCCATTTTATCGAGAATGACAACATTGAGTCTCCAATGCTTTACTTCAAGAGTCTGGTATCTGATGACCTAATAGAACAAATTTGTGAACAAACTAATTTGTATGCTCTGCAAAACGATCCATCAAAACCCCTTAATCTAACTAATTTGGAATTTGAAC
This sequence comes from Atriophallophorus winterbourni, assembly GCA_013407085.1. NCBI lineage: Eukaryota > Metazoa > Platyhelminthes > Trematoda > Plagiorchiida > Microphallidae > Atriophallophorus > Atriophallophorus winterbourni. Next base: position 33,534 of record JACCGJ010020881.1, on the reverse strand, counting down.
AGTGGTTGGGAATATGCATGCAAATGTCAGTGACCAAAATTGATAACACTCGCCTTCATTGGTCAGCTCATGCTTTGAATGAAAACATTGCTCAAACAATGCCACGTAAAAGATGGGAAAACATAAAATCTAATCTACATTTGGTTGACAATTCTTCATTGAATTCAAGTGACAAGTTAGCTAAAGTGAGACTTCTTGTTGACCATTTGAAAGAGAAGTTCAAGCAAATCCCTATGGGAGAAAATTTATGCGTTGACGAGCAAATAGTTCCCTTCAAGGGCAAGTCATCACTCAAGCAATATATCCCCAAGAAGCCAAATAAATGGGGATATAAAATATATGTTCTTGCAGATAGTACTGGCATCGTTTACGACTTCTTGCCATACACAGGAAAAATTATGCCTGTGACAAGGGCGGGTGTCCCTGATCTGGGTCCAAGCTCCAATGCTGTTCTGAACTTGGCCGAAACTATTCCAGATGGGAAAAACCACAAGATCTATTTTGATAACTGGTTCACATCACTGAAACTAATTTCTCATTTGGCATCAAGGCAAATATGGGCATGTGGAACCGTCCAAGAAAGAAGACTTAGAGGGCTGAAATTTAAGTCTGATAAACAGTTACGTGAGCGGGGCAGAGGTTCATTTGATGAACATATGACTGAAATTGATGGCGTTTCAATCACTGCTGTGAAATGGCATGATAACAGGTCTGTTTGCCTTGCTTCTAGTTTCCTGATGTCTGCTCCATTACATCAGCGAGAGAAATTTGACCGCAAAGCAAAGGAGAGGATACAGGTAGTAGTTCCTAATATTGTGTCATGCTACAACAATAATATGGGGGGTACTGATCTGCATGACCAGTACATGGCATACTACCGCATGAATTTCCGCACTAAGAAATATTATTTCAGACTAATATTTCACTTGTTTGACATGGCAGTGGTGAACAGCTACTTACTATTGCGAAGAGCTGAAAAATCTAAGGGAGTTGCATACTATAATAAGACATCCTTATGTGACTTCAAACTGCAGCTGGCAAATTCCTTGATCAAAAGTGGAAAGCACACTCTTAAGAGGAGAGGGAGACAATCAGATGAGAGTGTGCAGCAAAAGTATTCAAAGAAAAGGAAAACAGGAAAAGCAACAGTACCAATTCCAGATGAAAGTATCAGGAATGATGGTGTAAATCACTTACCAACTTTTCATGAGAACAGAGGAATGTGTAAAAACCCAGGTTGCAAAGGCAAAATACACATGTTTTGCAAGAAATGCGTTGTACATCTGTGTTGTGAGCGAAACAGGAACTGCTTTGAAGCTTTTCATCAAAACTAAACTGTTTTGAAACTGTAACTGACCTGTTAAAGGACTGTGTAGTTGTAAATTTGATTCTAGTTGTAAATTTGATTCTTATATTGTACAATCATGTTTTATTTTAAAAAATAATACACAAAGAAAGGAAATATTTATCACTAATTTGCATGAAATTTTCCCTCAAGTCCAATAGGACCGTATGGTCTTGTTTTGTTTAAGCTGTCTCAAGTCCAAGTGGACCGTACGGTCCTCTTATAAATTTTCCTTCGGAATTAAACTTTTAAGTATTTATATGTATAATTATGCCCTATAGTTATAATTTCCGTGAAAAAAATTTACAAAAAAATTTTTTCTCAATCAGCAAAAAAGTTGGTCGCTAAAGGGTTAACAGAGTTGCACGCGTAGATCCGATGTGGGAAAATCACGAGAAATCCAATTCACTGTTATCGAATACCTCTACAAGAGTGGTATATCCAGAAAGCTGACTTGAGGGGAGTCGAACAAGGTATAAATATCCACGTACGTGTAAGTGTAACGAACCGTATATCACGATAATCAGGAGCTCAGCATAATGCGACCGCCGACAAGTTGAACAAGAATACAGTTATATTAAATGTGTGAGCTCTTGATATATGCGTTCAATGTATATTAAATAAGCATTGTGGAGGGTTATTTGCGGTATTCAAAATATTGTAAACCAAAATGAAATCCCCCCGGGACGACGACGTGGATAATCGAATAAATTCAGGGTTTTTCTTCGTTCATTGTGTGGTTTCCCTCTGCATAATACGAAAATTTTCTTTACAGATTCGTTGTAATTTGGATAAGATTTTCGATAAGAATTGCTGTACACACGCACAAAGAACATGAATTATGTAGAAACCAGAGTTCTATTGTTGCTGCTAAGAGAACACGTCATACATGTGAAATTCAAATAATCAAACTCCTAATCAATATTCGTATTTGTCCGTTAGTCACGGACTGGTGTAGGCGCTTCATCCCATTTGGTTTTGAGCCTAATATTCTATTCTATTCTTAGCAATTTAATTCTCGCCCTTCCCCATCATTAAATTATTTTATTTGTTCATGGTTCTGTGGGATTTCGTGCTTTCTACTGGTGTAATTGTTAAGCTTACTGCTTTTTCTACCATAAAACTTTCTGAGTTGCGAGAACATGCTACTGCTGTCTTTGATGACGGCTGGCTGGCCGAAATACCTCCACGTGGTGCCAGCTGGGTGGGCTCGGTTCTCCGAGCTCAGCGAAAGGTTCGGCGGTGGTCTGAGGGTGTGGTGGGTTTTCGCCTGGCAAGCGTTCTCCCTATAAAAAGCCACAAAAATCCAATGATGACATCACGACGCGGCGGATGTGACTCGCCGCTCCAAAAGTCACTGCCCCTTGTCCTATCCAATGACATTGTATGGTGCACAGGCAAAAACTGAAGTCACCAACCTATCAACGGGGTTATCGGGCTCCGAACTGGAAATTCCCAGAAAAGGGCGTATGAACCGCTTCGTCGGTCACCGGCCACCGATAGGTGCGAACCTCTCTCGCTCCACTGCCTTGTGGGTAAAGGCTCGGGGTGGGACCCCCTAAACGAAATCTCCCCTACTTCGGTGTAGGAAACCGGGTAGTATCATGCCTACGTTCAACGATGCCGATGACAACGCTTTGTACCCCCCTTCTCGCTTTGTACATCTCATTGTTTATGTTGAACGGCACTATATCTGTATCAGATTGTGCAAATATAATATAATATAACTTTGATGATGATGATGATGATGATGATGATGTTTAATTCGAAATCCTTTACGCACTGCTTTCACCAGATAACGATCATGTATAATAATGAACCTCGTACGATTGAAGTGCCACCTTACAAAACACAAGGCTTGTACAAACCGATTGCCGAGGTGACGAACGACACCGATATTGAGTATATCATTCTAATTGTACGACCACCGATTTACGACGGCCACACGCAGCGACAATATTTGAACATTTTACGTGGCTTGGTTCGCGTCGCAGACGGTGCGTTGGAGAGAGAGACGCCGGTGAAAATGGAGAATTGCGGTGGATCGGCAACGACCAAAGTTTCTTCTGAAGCATGGATCAAGGTAATTTATTTCGCGTCACAACAAAAACAACTATTTGAAGTGTCATGGTGAATAATTTCAATGATATTGATGGTGTACATTGGAGGTAATCTTGGTTTAAAGTTTAGCTCGTTTACAACCAAAATTAATAAACTCATAATATAGTTCTTGAGATGAGAGCAACACATTTTGTTGGCACCTTGGTGATCAGTCAGAAAAGACCCTTTGAACAACATAACAATTCTCCGAGCGACTTAAAAATGACACTTAGCATTTTCGCATAACCAAGCTTGTCCCGTACACGTGGAAAGAGAGAAGCACCATGAAGTTCAATAGAAACACTACCAAGTCAATCAGTAGTTGATGTGTCAGAAACAAATTCAGCCGATACTACAGATCACTGTATTCCAACAGTACAACCACAAAACGATCGAGCATCCTTGCAAGCAAAAAACCTTCAGATACCGACTATGGGGGAGGCGGCCTAACAGATATTCTTCACTCCGCTAGTCTCCTTCCCCTCATCCCATCCTTGTTGAGAAAAACAAATATGAAATGCATTTACACCAACGCACAATGTCTCGGAAACAAAATCGGTGAACTGCGTGCAGTTTTTTGAAGATGTTCACCAGACATCATCGCCGTAAGGGAAACGTGGCTACAGACTCATCAAACAATCAGTGAAATAGAATTACTAAGAATGACCGTGAAACCAGAGGAGGAGGAGTAGCTTTTGTATTATAGCCAAAACCTTCTGTGTTGTGAGATTACGGATCCAGACATCGTGTTACATGATACACTTTGGTGCTCAGTCCGATTAGCTTCGGCGATGACTGTGTTTTGGGAGTAGTATATTGCTTACCGTCTGCACAGAAAACTTACAATCTGGCCATACTCGACAAAATTCGCATGGTTACTTCCAGATACACTAGTGGATTTTTGATTATGGGTGACTTCAATTTACCGAATCTGCAGAGCAGTACCATTAATCCAAAACACTCTCTCGAGCGTGCATTCAGTGAGTTGTTTGACTATATTCCTCTTTATAACCACATTACATGTAATACCCGATACGCGGAAACGATTTGCCCTCACTCTTAGATCTCGTTCTGACGAGCAATGAACATGACATTGATAATGTTGCTTACGAAAGTCCACTGGGACTAAGTGATCACGTCATCATCCAGTTTGACTATCTGTTTAAAGCTGCAAGAACATATAATGCCCGTAAAAGTGTTTGCCGGATCAACACTATGGCGTTGAGTGATGCTCTGAAAAATACGTTTAACTGCCAACCGGAAACCAGCAACGTACATGACTTTTGGATATGGCTAATATCTAATCTCAAAAGTTCAATCGAAGTGAGCTTCGAATTCGTCCTCAGGAACTCAAGAAAAAAACTTTGAGTTTAAATTAGGAAGCCGAACTCGTATGTGATTAACGGTACGAAACATTGCTTGGCGACACCATCGGCAAAACCCATCATCCGAGACCTGGGAAACATTCCGTTTACTGTGGAACTAAGTAAACAAATTTGTCATCCAAGACAAGTTGTGCTTCCAAGAAGTGATATCAAGCATGATGGAGCGAAACCCCAAAATACTGTATCGTATGGTTAACGATCAAGCTAAGGTGAAACCTGTAGTAGCGTTCGTGAACACATCAGCTGGACCAACAACAACTGCAGCAGAAACTGCTGATGCTTTAGCCACGTTTTATTCATCCGTATTCAACATGATAGAACATGCAATAAACAGCCCAAATCCAACATTCTCAAACGCGTTTGCACTAAGTGAAATAAGTGTCACTGAGAAACGCGTCCTCCAAGGTTTATTTAATCTTAAAAACGGAAAGTCTCCTGTGGCCGACGGAATAACCCCGAAAATATTGAAGCAATTTGCGAGTTTGCTATACAAACCACTCACTTACTTGTTCGAGCAAACACTGGCTAGCGGAGTGATTCCTACAGATTGGAAACGCGGAACAAATTCTCCTATTTATAAAGGTGGAAATCGCTCCGATGTTTCTAATTACAGACCCGTTACTCTGTTACCAGTGATTTCAAAATTACTTGAGCGACTCATTGTTAACGATCTAAGGAAACATTTCGAGAATAATCAGTTGCTTTCGAGGAACCAGCATGTATTTAGACGAAATTATTCGTGTTTGTTTAATTTAGTGGTAACGCTAGATGACTGGATAAAATCGGTAGATAAAGGGCAACATCTCAAAAGCATTCGATCGTGTTGAACATATTCCACTACTGCAGATGCTTGAAATGCTTAGCATCACTGGAAAGTTGTTGAATTGGCTAAATGACTACCTAACAAATTGCACCACCCAGATGCGTATTGATGATGCAACACCAATAACAGTAACTAGCGGAGTTCCCCAAGGTTCAGTCCTTGGTCCGATCCTCTTTCTGGTGTATGTCAATGAAATAACGGAAATTGTTCGATGTAACATTTCGTTATTTGTGGACGACATAAAGATTTGGCGCAGCGTTCGTAGTCCAGAAGACTGTCTGCTATTATAAAAAGATTTGGACACGCTTCACAACGGGTCGTTGATGAACAAAGTGCCGTTTAACTTCAACAAATGCAGGATCATGCATGTGGGAAATCGAGTAGAATTCACATATCATATAGGTTCGCACGTGCTTTAAAATTTCAGTGAAGAAAACGATTTGGGTGTCTGGATATGCTCCAGTTTGAAAACCTCGCTTCAAACTATCAGTGCCTTTGAAAAAGCAACACGTGTCCTAAATCTACTCAAACGGGTATTTGGAACATTTTCGCCTTAGCTATTTCCGAGGATCATGAATACATACTTGAGACCAGTCATGGAATAAGGTGTGTAGTCATGGTCTCCTTGGTCCAAGAAGGATGCTGAAATTATGCAGTGAATCTAGCACCGCTCAACAAAACTTGTTCTCAGCATCGGAAACAAATCTTATAAAGAAAAGATAGCTCAACTGAAACTGTTCGACTTTCTAGTTCGATGAATCAGAGGAGACCTTATCAGAGGAGACCTTATATACAAAACATTCCATACCCTGAACCCTACCATACATAATTCGTTTTCGTTAAGGGATACTAGAAATTATCGAACCCGTAAATATGTGCTGGTGGTACCCCATACCCGCCTGAACTGTCCGTGTCTGTTTTACTTGTAACAGTTTATCTTCAACCGTCGCTCACTCCACTAGCTTGCATGAATTTAAAACAAAATTAGACGAATTTTTATTGAATTATTCGTTTCCCGAACACTTATGTACTGCTTAATCTACTTCGTTATCTTCGTTATCACTTAAATTTCAATTTTTGCCATCTTATGGTTGTTGTTAGGCTTTTTGCATTTTAGACCATTAAAAACCTCGAATTACCTTGAATCATCCTCTCAAACATTTAAGCGAAACCGCAAAATTTCAAAAGCTTCAACCGACCAACATTCTCTGTTTCATAATCGCCGTATTTTTTCTCAGTTATAATTTATTTCTCCTGGAACGCGTTGACTGAATGAATCATGACGATCCATTCACTATGCGGCTGTCGTTCGTAATCCTGGATGGTTATATAATTTTACTTCATATACCTCTTCCTCCTTTGGTTTTCGCTAAGCTGATTGGTTTTTCTGTCATAATAGTTTTTGAGTTCTGTTTATTGGGACAAAGTTATACGCGAAATAACGTGAGTTTATTTGAGATTCTGGATAGCATTGCCAGACTGTCTAAATCCATAACCGTGAAAAACGGATATTTTGGAATGTTGTTCAAGAATCCAGTACAGTACAGCTTCAGATTGTGCATTACATTTATTATAGATTTTAAATTGGCCCGCGTACGAACTAATGGGTCCATCGATTGAGCGAGCAAAGTTAGCCTATGAACAATTGATACTTCCATGCTGGGAATCGTTCAGCGGTCTTCCGTACAGCGCTTCCGGGGAACCACCGCCACTGGAGTTGGAGCCAAACAACGAGAAGTAAGTACATCAGTTCTCCCCTGTCTCAAGCCACGTGGGTTCAATCCCGTCGACGAGTGTGCGGCTGCATCTGCTTGAACAAATCGGTTAAGCCAGACTCGTCCAACGGTAGCTTCTATAATCAAAACATGCGGATCATGATTCTACTGTCCCTACCTGATCAGTTAAACAGCGCGAAACCAGAGCCAGGAACTGTTATGTAAATACGTCATCATTTTTTTCAAATTAATATGCTATTCTGTGTGGAATACACTCGCAAAGGTAATCATTGAACAATATTAGCAGTGGAAAGTGAAATGAAGGCAATGAGTGCAACATCGAATAAAGAAAATTAAAAATGTAACCGAGGAATAGTAGAATATTAAAACAGGTGTAATCAGAGAAGCGAGATTATCATTCATTATTTCATTGAGGTTGCAAGGCTGATAAGGAATACGTAAGACATGGGTCAGTTTGTCAAACATCATCATCCAACCGTTAGAAAATGTAATCTGTCAACCGCATCATTAATACCGCAAACGTTTTAGGTGCAATTTGTCCAACGTGTTGCGTCTAAATCTTTACTATCGGGTGTGGTAACTTGAACCTCGCTCGAACCATAAATTCGGTTATTTTTCTCGGTTGTTTAAACGACTGTTCTCTTTTTCACCCATTTAGCACATACAAATGATCCCCTGGTAAACCAGATCGTCAAGTTCACTTTAATTTTTGATAGCTGACTCGTTCCTGCCATTATGCGAGACCATATTTTGGAAGAAAAAGCTATTGGGCTTGAACTGGCCAGGTCATCACGTTTATCTGTGATGGATTTGTTCTGTAATTCATTAGAATAACTATCAGTGATCCATACACCCGCCTCGAGTTGGCGACTCAAAATTGTATTCAACGTAGACTGGCGCGAATTATTCCCCATCAAATTACAGGATTCTTACTCATAGCGTCCAATTGTCGAACACTAACACCTTTGTGGAACATGTTCGTTCGTTTTCAAGGTAATATTCCTAGCATCTTCTCTCTTCTAGAGACCTCATGATACATAGGCATCAATTGATACATCTGTTTAACGTTCCGAGGCGAGATATTTTTGTGCTGTACCGTTGAATACGAAACTCTTCTTGAGACTAATATCCTCTCTCAGAATTCAACCAGATAACTTAAGCTTTATTGATTGAACAAATTGTCAAATCTGAACAATAGGTTTCCACATAATTAAGGCGTTGAGAGCTAAGCTTAAGCAATTTCGATTTAAGTTACAGTATTTTAGTCTCTGCGTAGATGGTTACCGTAGATGTGTACCTACTGAGAGCAGCAATTACAACAGCTTACTATGATATCGAGCGAAAGGCTTGAAAAAATTCACGTTTGGCGATGCTGGGATAGTAGGATAATTTGCCACGTTATCCCGAATTCGTGGTGTCTGATCAAAATCACCGTCATTGGCAATTTATTAAATGTTGTATTTGACACAATATTTTTGTCATCTATAAATTAGACTTCTAAATTTTAATATTTCAACAGCACTTCAGATTTGATTCAAAAGCAGACGATTGAAAATAATTATCAGCATTCATTCACCATTTCAGTTAAGCATATGCTGCTGGTTGACAGAGGAACCACTTGTATGACTATCTTCCAAAATTAGACTTACTGAGGTATGGCAAATGCGATATCGTCCATGGCGTTTGTACGCAGTCAATCGAGTGCAATTTCCGTTAAACTCTAATGCCGAAGGAGAGTAATCTTTCAATATTTTCTGGTATTCATCAAACAAACTAACCCGTTTTTCATTTATCTAACAGGCGCGTATATTTCACCACAACCGGCATCCTGTGCGGTGATGAATGTGACCTTGACACATCCGAGGATAACGGCAAGAATGTTTCGTTAACATGTGAAACATGTAGGTCATACACTCTATTAGCATGATTATTTAGTCAATTGCATCCAGTTAACAGCATATGAATTGTATACTAAAAATACTGTATATCATTTTTTGTTGTGCCACAATGAGGGACTTAGATGAGTTCCAACATGCAGCCAAATTTCACTGCATATCATTATAAACCCCGAGAACGAATAGCTTGTAAGCGCTTGAACAATTAACTGAGTGTTGGCATATACTAACAACGTTTATCGAGTGCATCCATTTAAAGGACGATTGCAAACATAACAATTCATAGGAAAAGGTACTTATAAATTAATCGTTTCCATTGATCAATTCAATAATTACATATATAAACGCGTGTTGAACATTGCTGTACCGTTATGTAACAAAAGTTCGTATGGCATACCTAGCATATGGAAAAATGTTTTATACCTCTTTTAATCAAAGCAGCAACACATGAACATCTCAGGCATGTATTACAGTCCACTTCGCTTATACGTAGCATTTCCGGCTCAAAATCCATATGAAATCAGTTTATTTCAATTTTGACTAAATTTTAATTTGATTAATTGCGAAAAGCAATGGAATCGGCACCACAAAACATTGGTCGTTTTTAAGTACCTCGAGTGCTTGGCCAGGAATCACTTCGTGAATCTGTAGGTAACCAGCGTGGTTCTTTGTAAAAACCCAATTTGACAGTGGCATTCAAGGATACCTTTGTTTACCACTTTACCACTGCACCTAATATATAAAACCCGTTATGATGTGTGAGTGAAGATGTTAGCAAAACACTTCATTTATACGATGTTATTTGGAAAATGATAAACCATGTTTGACATATTTTATTACGAATATGGTTAATAGAATTTTATTGCCTGTTTACTCCTAGCAACTGGAAGGCAACCATGTTTGAGACATTATTATGCTCTGATCAAACGGGAAATTTACGAAGAGGGTGAGTCAGAATGATATGAATTTTTTGTCACAAAGTCTTTTTCCTATCAAAAATAGTCAGAACCAATACATTCATGAAATACAATAGAAACACTTCAAACTGATGGTCTCCATATCTTCCGATTTTGCTTGATGGTATCCTTAATTCCGAATCTGGAATTCATTTCGTCTACGGTAACAGTGGATAGGAACTTCGATTATCACTCGGTTGTTCAAGGTTCAATTTCTGGTACACATCTCTTTCGAGTGCTGAACCCCAAAACTCACCATCATCAGGTGTGAAATGTTTACCAACAAAATGACTGCACAGCTTAGCACACTGTCCAGTGGGAAAAATCAAATCAACCGTGGAGCTTCGTGTATTGGGAATCGGAGATAACCAAAATTATAAAAATATAAAAAGGTTCAAATTCATCAAACATGTGATGACACGATTTGACGCAAATCAATATGTCCGTGTCTGTTTTACGTGGAACAGTTTACCTTTTATCGATGCTCAGTCCACTTGCTTGCATGAGTTAAAACGAAATTAGACGAATTTTTATTGAATTATTACATTCCAGAACACGTATATACTACTTAATCTAATTCCTTATATTGCTTATACACTTACATTTCAATTTTACCATCCTATGGTTGTTGTTAAGCCTGTTGCTTTTTAGACCACTAAAAACCTTGAAACCTTGAAAACCTTGATAATCAAATCACCTGGCTATGAGTCAATCCTCTGTGATGACAATTTCCCATGAAATCATGCACTTTCTGTGTAGTGCAACCTAACGGTATCTAAGCCCACGTGCAGTCTCTGACTGTGCGGCACTTTGCCTGGATCAGGCTTGTGCTTTCATACCATTCATACCATACAGACCTCTTTTATCAAGATAGCTTTAAGTTGGGATTCTTTTGTCAGTTTACGATGAATGAATATTAATTAACATGAAATTTCTTATATTTGGAATATCAGTGCTAAGTAATACATATTTCTTAAAGACGAGTGATTAATCACATTATCATTTTTTATAATGCGATTTCTCCGCTCGTGTTTAACGCAATGTCCTCTCGCAACTTGAGGATTTATGTATTGTGCTATAATGTACGATCACCATATATTAATTAAGATTTATACTTGTTCTCATACGTGTATTGTAACCGGGCGTCGACAACAAACATTCCCGCAACATCATACGGAATTCCAGTTACTAAGTGTTGACAAATATTTGACTTTCACAATTTCTCCTCTGCGAATGGTCTCTATCAAGAAAGAATCAACTCTAAGTCAGCCATATGAGACCCAATGTATTATTAACACCGAGCGGAACATTGGTTACGGTTTTACTCACTGCAAATTCCGCTATGCTGTCATGATTATTTCTCCGTCCATTGATGTCACCGGGATATACTGAACAATTAAGTTTAGGCTGCAACTGCAGTTTGAGTCGGAGCACGACCTTCTCGAACGACGGGCGTCATAAACAATACACTATAGTGAGTATCGAGGTATAGTTTAAACCGAGTCAATCATTCGTAAATAACTCCATTCGTGTTGACATAAGCTTTACTCAATTGAAACAGCTTTATACTGCGTTTGATCGCTTTCGAAGTAAACTGAGTAAAATTTTCTCAGCTTCTTGTTGAATAAGATACTGCTTTGTGTTTGAAGAATTAACCGGTAAGGCAAAATATAAACAGCAACTAAGCACATAGTGCTATTTGTGCCTAAAATGCGAACTGACAACAAAATTTCCGTTGATCCAAATATCAAATACGAGATCAGCAGCAATATTTCATAATGGTATACTACTAAACGATTTTTTATTTTAGCGCAACAGGCATACAATTGGCGCTACGCAGCTTTCGCTGCTCAGTACTGCGGGTCTCCGTGTAAGTTGTGCAAAAACTTTCAAATTATTCATTAGAACTATAAAAGAATTTCTTTTGGTACAAGGAAATGCGTAGAAGGTGCACTGAGATTCAAAAATTTAAATATTTGTGGAAAATGACGCAACAACACCAAAGGAATACGTTATGAATGAAATACGAAAAAACAATGCCATTTATCGAGTCTGATAAATGAGAGCTCTCAAATGACTTTTTTCACACAATCACGCATTTTACAACAAAATTAAAACAATGACGAACACACTTCGACAACTCGTTTCAAATTGTCAACTGCACGATGTATCTTGTTCGTCTGGATTGATTTTGCGAATATATTATCCAGTTTTATTTCAAATGCGGTAGCCGAATTTTTCGGTCATAATATTTACTGTAAACACGGTATATCGTAATTATTTTAAACAGTACGCGTTAAAATCTATCCTTCTTTGATACGGAAATGTAATGAACATAGAGGTCAGAGAGCTTTTTATTTTATCGAAAAATAAGGATGAAAATTTTTGGAGAAATTAATTTTGTGAACGGTGGATTTGAAAGCCCCGAGAAATGAAGCGTCAAACATGACCTCGGTTTTTTCTGTGTTTCACCGTCTCACTGCATTTGTTAAAATTCTCTCCGGTCCAGAGTTCACAAGCATTCCCTCTATGACGACACATAATTTCGTGGTTGCCAAAGAATTTGCTTACAGGTTACCATACTTGAAAATTTCGAAGACTCAATCAAAATATTGTCATCCTGTGATTTAGTTAAGAAAAAACCCTTTCTCGTTCCTAAATGTTTAACACCGAATATTGCATACGAAGGTCAGTAGCCGCACATGCCGATCCCCAGGTTAAATATGACGCTTGAAACTATATCTTTAAAGCGAGAGGTTGAGCGCCAGGTCGCGAAGTCATTCCTATCAATGATCGCTAACGATTTGGAGATAACATCTAGGTGACTCACTATACTACCATATCTCAATCCCCATAAAATATTTTTTGAAAATAATAAGGCTCAAATATTGAATAAACTTGTCATTCTCAACTTTTAAATCTATTCATTTCGCGTCGTTATTGTTTTCATCTCTAAGTGAAAACTATTTAGGATTTACATGCCACTCCTTTGAGGCTATTTCACCTAAAGTTAATATGATAACTCATTTACCTCGTATACTTTGTCGATTTTGGTCGTTATACTTGAATCCCCATTGTTTGCAGTGGAACGAATCATGGACGATCCAATGCTGGCAATATTCAGAGGTATGTCATACTTTTTTCTAATTCAATAAACGTCGATTAGTGTATCTCATGGAAAAACGGATAAATGAGATACACAAACCAGTGGCCATGTCCATCGGTTGATTTCATACCGTAACTAGATCAGATGGCAGTTGCGCGCTTAGATTGACTTCAAATAATGTTGTTATGTGAAGCAAGTTGCTAATTAGAATCCAATGCATGTTGAAGTTTGTATTTGATAACAGCAACATATGGCGCTGGAACTTTATACGTGAACTTTGGATGTAAAGTTATAGTGTATGTCCACGTATACCACCTACTTCAAACAAGTGTCTTATTGTGTATCCATCGATAGACAAAACTTGATAGGTAAAAATAGTATCATAGCGTATCATCCTTTGGGTAAAGTCATATAGACTCATACGTTGCAAATTTTTACTGTGCGGAACATTGCGAACAAACATCTCCAAATGTTTTGTTCCTTGATAAGTTTTGTCGTTATTGAGAGCAATATCTTTCCACAGTCAGGAAACACATAACTGTAGTGCATACTCCATCGTTCAAGGATTCAAGGATTCAAGGATTTATGGTTAAAAAAGTTAATACTTTACAACACCACAAGATTACGGTATGAAGAAAGGCGGAAGTTTATCAGCCATTGTACAGTTACTGGTAGAAATCTTGCCATTTTTGTGAAAACCTGTCTAACTCTCTAATGGCCTGTCTATTAAAATTTATGGTGGTGAACTGTACTCGTAAACTTTTTACGTATCCATTCTGCAAGATCTTTTTCTCAGAGCTTCAGTCTAATCTCTCAGTTCACAATCGATATTTCTATGAAATACTCTTGCTCATGTGACGCATCTTGCTTTTCGTTGTGTTAAATATTAGGAGCCCCCTAAGCTGGCACGGTGTTCAAATCCATTTGCAGATTTCAAGATCTATAGCACAACTGACCTGCATCCAAATTTTCATAACAATCGTGTGCATGAACATTTTAAGTGTCACAAGTAAGAGCAACTTGTTAATGTATAACAGAGATAGGGGAGGTCCATTCACCGATAAATGTGAGACTCCGCAGCCATTTTGAGCCATTTTGAGGTCAGTATTCGGTAAATATTGTTCAATCGGAATGCGCAAGAGACGAAATACGTTTAAATAATAACTAGGAATTTTCGTTCTATTCCTAGTGCAATCTTATGTGTTAGTTGTTACCCTATTCGATTCCATTCCGATTCGTGTCACAGAAACACTTGCTTGCGACATATCTTGGAATATTCGGTCACTTGCTCATGTATTGCGCTGTCGTCAGCAAGTATCGATGCAGGAATTGCAGTGAGTTTGATGGTTGTATTGAAATTTCATTGTTGCGTTACTACAATGGTAAGTGCCTCACTTATTCTTTCCACCAATGTTAGTTGATCCTTTGCAGTTGTCTACACCATTCAAATGGGGCTAAACGCTTCACGAGACACGGCAGGCACTGACATCGTTGCTATATGCAGACGAAGCCAACAAACATTGAGGCACTCAACGGCATAATGTATAACCCTTCAATTGTTTTTATTCAGTACAAGATTGATAAAAATCCACTGAACGACTAGCGTGCTTCTCTAACCCATGTACTCAGTAGGAGTCGTGTACATTGATATTTATCCGCTGGCAGATTGTTGAACTACCAGCCTTTGTAATTTCACTGAGGCGTAAGAGCAGGGGATCATTACCACACAATACTAGTCAAGGTATTTGTGATCCCCTTGTTTTGTTCTTTAAATATATGTACATTGCCCAGAAATGTTTTTAGTTTGTCTCGAGCGAAGTGATCCAACTGCTTAGTGAAATCTGTCTCGGACTTTCCAATATTTGTTTTCTAGTGGTTTCGCTATCGTAACATAATTCAACTTGGAAATATACGAACACATATTAAATTCCAAAGCAAAACCCCGAATATTCAATAAAACGTTGGCTTTATCTAATTTTATAAAATAAACACTAGAAAAACGGAGGATTTTCTTTAAAAATGTGTGATACTTTCAAGGACAAATATGCCATCTTCACTAAAACTGTGCGCAGAGCTGTTGCCAAAATCTTATCTGCACGGCATCCACTTTCCAAAGTTCAAAAGAAGTGAAATCCCTAAATGAAGTGGACCTGATTCCTACTACTGCGCATAAGTATTTATACAAGTTCAATTTAACTATATCTTCCTGGGAATAGGAATTTCACCGGTTCTTCTGTGGACATTTAAACTGAGTTGCATAGCTCTGTAATTTGATTTATTTAAACTCACTAAATTTGGCTATCGTAACAGTTGGAGGGAAACTGTTTGAAGAATTGTGAAATCTGAAATTGCACTAGATGATTATGAATAATGCGACTGAACAGAGTATCAACCGTGTAGTTTATCCGATACACGTTACTTAGAAACTTCTGCGCGTGCCGCAAATGCACGTTTAAAAGTAAATCATTTCAAAGAAAATACTGTAACTCCTAGATAGAGACACCCGCTGAAAATTGTAACTCACGATTTTCTGTCCACAGGGCTGATTCTATTTGATACCGTACACATCCATGTAATGCTAACTCATGTATTATGCTGATACAGTTGACTGTCATCATTTGCTCGACCCAATATTTCGAATTAATTATGATGGATTGTTTGTTCCGTATGCTACTATCATAGTCTATCCTTTATCAGTATCGATTTACAACGATTAATTTCAACTCGACGTACAGGTTCGAACTAAGGCAATGCAAATTTCAGCCCTTCGATGATGACATGATCCATCAACATCCGGTTGCTGGCGTCAAGCTCAAATTGTTACCACAAGTCACAAAGTGCACGCCAACAACAGACAATGCTTTATTGTTTGACACATATCAGCGGGACCCGATGCATACCGTGCATCGTTTGACTTTCAACGAACGCGGATGTCCAATCGGATACAGATTGTCAAAATCGTTCTCGGACTACAAGGTATGGCGTGTTTCCTCGCGTAACGTTTTTATGCAGTTTGTTGTGGAAACATACAGTCCGTTCACGTGAATTCATGATACGTTGAAAACCACTGTTGCACCTTATGTACGACGTAGCGCGTAACACATGCTATTGGCTTCCTTCAGTCGATCTCGATCATGGATATACATAACACAAGCACATGTCGGTTTCATGGTTTACATCGATTCAAATGACAATGCTCCATCGCTCACCGTATTAGGCAGTACACGGTCGATCGGCGGCGGCTGCCAGCTGCGGTATATGTTTAGCGGCCGAGTGCAGTGTCTGCACTGCACTCGGCTTGCAGACGACACTTTACACAGTGCCTCAGATGTGAGCGATCAAGAGCAAGTTAGTCTTAAGTCTGTAAACACAACCCAACGATGCTGTCGTAGAAGAGTGTGTGTAACAATAATTAAATCACATTTTCACAAGCATTCAATGAATAGTTTGCTGTTAGTTAACAAATGTTAGATCGTTTTCCTATTTGAAGTGTGTCGCCTGTCCACCGGATTCGTACGCTGATTTGAACACAGAACTAACGAGTTGTCAAGGCTGCCCTCTAGCGAAACCTTCCACATATTCTGCCTGGGGATCTAGTTCAGGACAATGTTCGAATGATCAACTAAACAAATTACGCGGAGTAAGTTAAATTTGCTACATAATATTTCGACATGGATTTTCGTTCCGCTTTCCAGTTGACCTTCTCCATACATCAACAATAATATTGCCATGGATTTGGTATACACGTTTATAACTATGATAACCATTGAATAATTCAATATGACTAGTTTAACCTTTGCGTGAACTACCATTTTTTGATTATTTTCCGTCTCATACACTCCTCGTTACAACTTGTTACTTGGTTGAACAAATAACTATTCCCTGGTTAATGCTATGGTCGGTATAATCGCAGATTTCGGTTGCTCTCAGCACAGATTTTTATGAAATTGCGCACTACTTTTCTACAAGTATGGTCGTGGAAAATTTGTGTGGTTCTTTTACTTCCGTCGCCAAATTGTTGTGTTGCGTTTCTTCGAAAAAATATTCTCAAACAGGTCGATCCCAAAAGCACTGTCCACCAATGTAGAAAAGGCTAAAAGCCAATTGATTGTAAAATAACGATTTATTTGCACCCGAATAGCGGATACCGATTGCAAGAGAATGGGCGTTACTGTTCTAAAACAAAACTCTATATTCCTAGAATGTTTTATCGATAATTTATCGATAATGATGGTAAACATTGTTCAAAGTCTAAACCAATTAATGAATCGAGATGTTTTTACTGGCTAAGAGTAGTGTCCAATTTACAGCCAATCATCGAATATCATATAAAAACATTTGCATTAATTCTAAACCTTTTTCCTTGCCCACGCTAAAATGAGCAAAATAAGTTTTTTTCAAAAAAATATTTTAATAAAAATGCTTACCAAACCTTTGTTTTACGCGGAAATCACATAAAATTTGAAACAATAATACACCTTTATATAAACAAACAGCACACCAAATTTCAAATAATTCCATTGAATACTTTTTTAGATACAAAATTAAACGTAACATCATCACTTTTCCATGCCGCTAGCCACCTTAAGTGTTGTGTCCAATTAACAGCCAATCATCGATTTGGTCTGTTGTATTGGTTAGTAGCAGTGCCGCCTACCTCGTACAATTATTTGCAACTGAAGACACGCCGAAATCTTACAGTTGTAATCCCATTTCTTGCACATAGGTACGGACTTCGACAATCGGGTGCTATTACAAACGACATGCAGTCTATGAATGTGTGAGATTTTGTCTGGAACAGTCCTCGTGATATATATATATATATATATATATATATATATATATATATATATGCATATATATAGCTTGCTGCATACAGCTAAATCAGATGTGTTTACCTGTTTTTTTCAAACCCCAGCAATTTTTCAGTCATAATAATAATAATTTGACTGATAACTCAGAGGTCGATTGGAAAAAGACATTCAACTTGAGCTCACAGCTATGGTGGAACCATGGTTACTGGGTAATGAAGGATTTGAATCACCTCAAGCCGGATCCATACCATTTGGAACAACAGCGACAAGCCATTGCACTTTTCAAGGTGTGTTACAGTTTTTAATCACGCCAATATTTATTGCTGGGAATAAAGCAAATGATTATTATCTTCTCACCAAAATTAAATGGTAACCGGTTGTGTTCTTGAAAGTCTGTAGTAGATAGGTTTGAGCAATTTTAGTAATGTTTCTCATATAGAAACTACATAAGAGCAAGTGTCAGTTTCAATAGGGATCTGGTTAAAACTATATTGCCTCACTAATCCCAAAGTGGCTAATGACTGCACAGGCCATTTTAGACACTGAGCTTCTTGAGACAGACAAGCAACTAGAGATCAACATCATGTTGTGTAATACACTAATTGTTTTGATTGTGTTCTGTTGAGATCAAGATAACCTGCCTCACAAACCTGCCTGCCTAATCTGTGTACACTCTACGAATCATGTATATCCGCTGCAAAGGCGATGACCGCCCATCCTCATTTTTAAACTACAGGACAGTGTTTATTCAACTGCCTCACCATGAGGTTATTCCCTAAAGGTTTTCACAGCCGGCTTATCAGTAGCACCTTATCAAAATCCAATCTCGAACGCGTCTCATAACAAATCGCACAACCCAGGTACGTGTTGACGGTGCATTAACAAAACCAATCGCAACCAGTAGCGGAGTTCCTTAAGGTTCAGTCCTTGTTCCGATCCTCTGTCTGGTTTACGTCAATGAAATACCGGAACTAGTTTGATGTAACATTTCGTTATTTGTGGACGACATAAATATATAGCGTTGCATCCGTAGCCCAGAAGCCTTTTTGCTATTACAAAAATAACTTGATAAGCTTCACAATAGGTCGTTGAAGAACATACTACCATTCAACTTCAACAAATACAGGTTTTTGAACTTGGGGACTCAAGTAGAGTTCATGTAACATATAGAAAGCTCGTGATTAGCACTTATCAATAATGCACTTCGCATATCACAATATAATCACTCATTTCCTCAAACTTCGCTGGCTGTCATTATATGCTCTTCGCTTCCGCATTTTTCGTCATATCATCTAATGCATTTGAACATTTTGTTTTTGCTTGCCTTGCTCCACACTTTGTCTACGCATGCAAATTATGATCCCACTATTAGCACAGTTTCTTATAAGCATGCCGTCACATTCAGAATTGACAATTTGTTTCACCAGGTTAGTAGCGATAAAAGCTACTCGGAAGATCAGTGGCATTCGAAAAAACTGCAATCACTTTAACGCAATTGTATCTCACATCCTTCGCTTTCACAGCTTAATTAAAGATCAATCTTTGATTTCGCTTTCTCGGCCAGGGCTCGTTTTTCAAACCACTTTGAACGGTGGTTTCACGCACTGCAAATTTTGTATTAAAACATCCTACCAGCATAGTGTCAAAGTTGTTCTTTTGTCTCCATCAGGCCTTGACGCAGCTGACGTTTTCGAACGCGGAAATTTTCCTCATGCTAGTGATTTCCAGTAGCTTGGCCGTTTACGGTGGTATCGGTTTTCTCATTATACTGATCGCAACAAATCGACCAGCACGTTGCCCGGATGCAGACTACTTTGGCTCCCACCCTACGTGGAAAGAAAAGTTGGGAATAGCCATTTACTGCAAGCTCTACAAAGTAGCATCGATGGTGAGTATTGTGCTCGTTACACTTAATTCCACTGATAAAAAATAACCATCGCCTTAGCATTAGTATAGATTTAGGAGCATATTAGGATGTGATGATTATTTTCTGGAGCGAATAGATAGCTACGGATAATTAGTTTGCATTTCGTTGTCCACGGTTGTGGAAAACAGGATATATCTACGAGGTTTGCAAATTTGCATATTTCATTCTATGGTCACCACAAGTAGTGTATTCAACTATCCAGTCAAGGGTGTACCGAAATTGTTCGACTAATACCGACGAGTTTGGGGTTTTCGGAATCCGGTCCATTTTAACTCGATGAACTTATTGTTGTGCTGCAAAGTGCACGAACGACGAAAACAATCGCAAACATGCAGGAATGCGGATTTTGGGATAACTTTATGAGAACGCTTCGCGCAACAACTCAAAAAGGAGTTGGGCAATGTCAACCGCGATCGAACGATATGCAAGTCGTCAAGGTCGGCAAAGAAAAAGGGAGCCAATTGGAGGGGTTGGTTGATCGATGATCCTTTCGGGTGCCATGCCTCGAGGAATTCTCCTACACGTCGATTGCAACATCGGATTTGTTCCAGTCGTCCTCGACCTTGCTATTTCTACTCGAAACGGATGGAGGACACGTGCCGTAATCTCTGAAACATTTTGGACGTTTGATCGGATTCCGCTCTTAATGTTGGTGTTGTCGTTTCTCTTTTGAGTTAGGTCGAATTTGTGGTGGATTATGAAACCTTTTGGATATCGATTTTCCGGAACACCTAGGATAGGTTTTTCTCTCTTCTTAATTCATTTTTCTGCTATGTATTTGCGCTCGTTTGACAAGGGAAACACAAACTACGGTTTAGACTTTGAAAGCACGGCAAAGATAAAGCATAATATAAATGATTATATGGAACGCTTCTTTTGAAATGATGATGACTCTTGGGAAAAGAGAAAAGAAGGCTGTACGAGCGGATATATAGGCAACAGTAAATTGCTGTCTCCGGTGGGATTCTGCGTATGACAATCATTAAAGTGAGGAGACGGATCACGAAACAACCTGCAAATTAAAATAAATATATCGCTAGTGGTAAACCAGATTTATCTTTGAGCATCCAAGTTTCACATAGAATACACGACAGTTTATTAATTCATCTTAAAGTGGCCACTCATTTTGCTTGGGTGACTGCTGTACGTTATGAAAGAGCTCAGTTACGATATACACTTTGTTTCCCTAATTGTTTTATTCTTTCAGATCGCTTCGATCGGCAGGCGTGTGAAACGACGCACCGTAAAGCAATACGGTCGTATTCGGAAAAGTGTTCAGAGTACTCGACTAAGTACGGCCACATCCAATTTTAGTAAAAAGCTCTCAAATGTAATCAGGAGACGCTACGACGTACAAGGTCTTCCGCCATTAACACAAGGTCAGAAAAATCTTATTCATATTTTAACAAAAACCACAATCGATCGTATTGTGGAAGCGACGGAACGTGAGTTGCGAGTAAAGAGAGCTCGTGAGCGAGCAATCTTACAGGAGCAACAACGCCGACGTCATGAAGCTGGAGAAGTTGAAGCAGAAGCCCGTGAAGCAGAAATTGCGGCAGAGACCGCGAAACGAGAGGCAGAAAAGGCAGAACTGGAAATAGAAGACGCCAAAGACGGAAGATCGAAATCAGCGGCTGTACAAAAGGCGCAACAACTGAAAGCAAACGCAACAAAATTAGCTGAACGTGCTGCAGGCTTACGCCTAATCGCCCAGAAGCGTGTATCTATTCTAAACGAATTTTCGATCGAAGAGCAATTGGACGAGGGTGTACAAAATTTCGACAGATGGTTGGATGCATGTGACAAAGAAGCTGTAGAGAACGCGGCCCAAGAGCTGCAAGCATATCTGAGATTGCCACGTTATCACACTCCTGAATACTTTTTGCTTCACCCAGAAATGTACGATCAGGCTGAGGCGAGGCAAACCGATTTTCCTGCACCGGATCGTGAAGCGCGAACCACAGCTTGATAAAACACCGCAATGCCGTCTTGTACACGCGGAGCACACATGATTTGTTCGAAACATGTAAATTATAAGCGAAACCCCACCGTGTTATCAATTGTTCTGTAGAAGGGATTATGTGAGATACTTTAGTGGAAATTATCAGCATGAGCATAACGCATAGACAGATCTATAGCTAATGATGTCGTAAATTGCACAACGTGAAATGTATCGGAATTAAAAAACAATACAAACACATCATGGTAAGAATTCACGAAGTGGATTTTAAACCAGATTCGGTTCCATTTTAATGGTATATAAACTATATAACTTAATAGAAAACAGAAAGCATAATAATATGGGAAATACGAACAATGTAACAATCAAACACAGGATTGGGTTGCTTATGGAACAGTTCAAGAATCAGGTAAAATACAAAGGACAGAAGTTGCTTTGGGCTGAAGACTGGAGTGAAATATGTAAATCCATGGGGTTAGGATGTATCGTCTCCACGATGGATGAGTTAATGGCCAAGAATGTATCGAGATTTCTATTGAACAACTTTTGATTTGGGCAGTTTACAACATAAACTTGTAAATTGTTCCACGTATAACACACTCGCACAGCAAAAAATATCGTCCACAGTTGAGTCGTGAGTGAGGCACAGTCAGGGTCAATGTGTGAGCCCTTGTCTTATGCGAGCTCTGTAGATCAAATACGCACGACAACGGGGAGGGGTCAAATTTTGTAAGTCAGCTCTAAATCCTCTTTGAGACAACGTAGAAAATCGATAACTTTAGTCCGATCGCTCTTTGTTACGGCGGATATGAACTTTTAACGTCAATCGAAATGTCCAGATTACACTTTCCCGGAGATGTGTCTAAACCTGATTCTCCACTATACTCTGGTGTAAAACTAATACAGACGTTTGTAGGAAAACAGATGCTGCAGTCCATTTTTTGCTTATTGCTTCCTATTTGAAAAAGTGATACGAAGCAGTCATATGAGCTACGATGATCTCATAACAAATCAAAAATTTAAACAAGTTGGAAGTTCCACATTCATGAGGAGATTGAAAACTAAATAACCAATTCTCCGAAAGCAACGCATATCCTACGAATGTTTTCAGTCACCCAATATTATTTTGTTGAACTGTTTTCATGAGGTGCACCGACGTTATCGACCGACCAACTACAGCAATTTCACTTTTGTTATTGTGAGCAAGCTAATAAACGCAGTTCAGAATAAAAAATTTACTCACCAGACAACAAGCAGAATATTCGTTTTGCAGTTGGTTTGCTTTTTAAGAGGCTGAATAATTTCAAAACATTTTGGCAAAATCGCAACATTTTTTGCGCCATGGTGTGAGGTTTTCTAGTAGACTATGTTGCGTGTCTCGAAGTATTTAAAATGTTGCTTATCCACACACTCAAGTCTTTTTTGTTTTAAAACTCAGAACTCAGAAAGTTTTATGGTATAAAAAGCAGTTGGCTTAACAATAACCATAGGATGACAGGTATATGGAGTAAAATTACAAAATCACTCAAAAATCTATAGGGACAGTCAAATACCGCATGGTTCGTCATATACTCATCCAGTTTAGAAGCGAAAACCGCAACAGATTCCAAACGTGTGATTTGTTCAGACCAAAAGTTTCAAGTAAAACGAATTCTTACCGAGAAAAAATTTCGACGAATATTCATTCGATAATGCGGAATACTTAAAGCATTTGGATGTTTTCATGGTCGAGTAAGGTCATTGGGCTTTAGCAAGTGTTTGAGGGGACGATTCTCCGTATGCAAGATTTTAAATGCCAACAGGACGTCACTCAGCGTCCGTCGTTGGGTAAAATCATGTAGATTTAGTTTTAGCATTCGCTCTTAGAAAGGCAAATTTCTATAGCGGGACACCAACTTTGTCGCACGATGATAAATCTTGTCACGTAGTTCGATATCCTTCCTCAGCCATGGTGCCCAGACTTGGATGGAATTTTTCATAACAGGACGTACATGCATATCGATTAACCGGGGTAAAGTTTCAGACGTGAAAATCCTGAATATCCTTTTTGGAGGACGCGAGATACGACAGGCTTTATCGTGTACTGAGGCGATAGATCGTTGCCGCAAAATTCTTCCTGTAGCATTAGGCTTCTTGTGGAGGGAAACAGCCGAAGATATCCGCACCTTCCTGCTTACGTTCGTTGAATTCGTCGGTGGGTGTTATAGGCAGGTTCAACCGCCAATTAGAGCCACTATACTTTAATCTTTTAATTCGTAGTATAAACACTTTTTGAGTACAGCCGGTTCGCGCGTCCTTTGCATCCGATCACTTTTGTAGATGGCATCGGCAATGTCATTGGCGTCCGTACGGTACGACGCTTGAGGTTAAACGACACCCATATACCGAGATCTTTTTCTGCTATAGTCCAGACAAGATATTCCGTGCCAAGCTGATACCTGTGGTGCAGAGAAATTCAATACAACTTGGTGTGGATTAAGAGTGCAATAAAAATTTCAACGGAATAAGCGCTTGAACTCGCTACAATTGACCAATATATGGTGCTGATAAAATGGTTTACTAATTTAAGGCGAACATTATTCCTACAACCGGTAGATTGCTTCCACTACCTAGTGTGTATCCACGTCAATCTCATACAAGTGAACACGGTCAAGGTCAGTTGACACAGCGGCCCACATACGTAAAAGTACATAACTAACGGGACTAAGGCTATTTTTGAAGAAAAACAGTTAGAGGCCTTCTTTAAATATTTAAATGAAATAGACCCATGTATTACTGTCACAAAGGAAGTGGAATCCTGCACAGACACTCTTCCATTTTGGGACTGTTTAGCACAAAAATTAGACGGGAAAATAAAAACTTCTGTCAGTCGGAAACCTATCGATGCAGATGCTGTACTACGATAAACTTCCGCTCATCCAAAGGTAGGTCTTCAGTTCCATAGCTTGTTCCATTTTCCATAAGATAGAACACAGGGAGCGACGAAAGGGAGCGAAAACAGGCGCACCGTGAAGCGAGCCAAAGGCTCATAGACCACGGTTATCCAACAAGTTTTGAAAAACGCCAATTGATGAAGGTAAAATACCCATCCGAAAAATCGGAGAAAAATTGGCGGGATACAGTTTGTATACCGTATGTAACGTGTACATCTGAAGCGATACGTAGAAACTTGAACCAGGTGGCCATACGCGGAACTTATAAGAAACAAAAAAACTATCCGTTCGGTTCTGATGCACCTCAAGGATAAGACGCCTTTATCTAGCATCTACAGAATCAACTGTAAGACCTGTTCGGGTGTTTAGGTTAGGCAGACTTCCAGGGAAATTCACACTAGAATTGAAGAACACCGAAAGCGTGTCCGGTGACAGCGAGGGAATATCAATCCCTTATTCGTGATTCCGCCTTGACGGAGCACGTTTTAGATACGGGCCACAGCGTCGATCTAGAAATTGTGGCAATATTGAGACGCGGTATTAAACTGTATAGCGAACTCCTACATGCGGAAGCGGTCGAAATTTTCTAGGCAGGTCGACTGGCGTTCAATAAGGTGGATGGGGTAGAAATCTCCAAAATCTGGCGCTTGGCACTGCTGCGAAAGCAAATAGTTTTTATTCACCTTATACCTACTAGTTAATCAGATTTTTGTCTTCCTTCAAAATAGCCTTAGCCCCGTTAGTTATGTACTTGTACGTATGTGGGCCGCTGTGTCAACTGACCTTGACCATGTTCACTTGTATCGGATTGACGTGGATACACACTGAGGAAAATCGACCACTGATCCTGGTCAATCCCACGAGACGTGACACACTGTAGGCGTACTATAGGCTGTTTAGCGGTAAGGTCAAATAAGTGGTGGTGGGTTGACTACTACTTTAATCTTGTTCCCTGTCCTGACTATCACCCTTGGTCTGACGAAGCATCTGTATCAGAAGTGAAACGTCACCCAAAACTACTCTAACCGATTGCACTGACATTTCCTTGCATTATGAATACACGATGGGTCCCAAACATATTCCAATCGATTGCTACATCCACTACCTGCTTTTGTGGGCTTAAGGTATCAAATAAAATAGTCAAAATCAAATGGTCTAAATGCTTAATGCCTTTCAAACAGATAGATTATTTGAATTCCGTTTGGTTGCTTCGCGTAAACCGTGATATGATTGGCTATGTTCATTATTCCAGTTCAAATAAATCGCTCTGCAATGGGTCCGCCGTCACGTTGTTAATGATGAGCACTAACGACAACACTGAGATTTTCATTCGTATTATGGACACTTTTTGAGTACAGCCGGTTCGCGTCCTTTGCTTCCGATCACTTTTGTAGATGACATCAACAATGTCATTGGCGCCCGTATTGTACGATAATCTACCGTTGGATACATTGATGAATGTAGAAAACAGTGAACCTATTAACCGTCCGAGTTCGTCTCCCATAGCCAGTTACGACGAAGAAGCGACGATTGCCGGTATTGAGGGAAACGATGGCTGGATGAACGATCGACGAAGGGCAGCTTTGTCTCAAAACCCAATCCCATCCACCTCTCGACTACCTCCAGTAGATATGGATGAGTTCTTAGGCCACGATCAAGTATGTGGTCAGTGTGATTCTGATGAACCACCTGAGTTTGCTGGGGAAACAATAGAATGGGAGCAACGCCATTACTCTCGTTATCTGCGTATCAGGAATGGTTCGAAAATATGATTCGTTATACGTGGATCAATACACCGGTTAATACATTCCACACGTAAGTTTTTATTCATAAACGTGTTTTACCATGATTTCGTGTGTGGATTTGTTCCGGTCAACCTAACCAACACTCTCGCTTGAAAGCGTGAACGTCTGACAATCGTCTACACATTACTAATCTTGATTCTCTTATCCTTTTCGGTACAACCTACTGCTTTGAATTATATCCAACGTACAATACGAAGGAGAAAATCATACGGCTGAAAAATAAAATTGCTAGCGGCAACGCAACACGAACCCGCAACGGAATACGTAAGCTTGTATTTACGTTAATCTTCCTCATATTCTAGTATACTGTTAGTAAATTAATAGAATATAACGCTTAGTATATCGTTACAAGCAAAGTATACCTAAATTCTATACCTATCTCTCCTCCAGGTGTTGTCATCTCGTGCCTTCGGACACATCGCAATATTAATTTGAGGTTAGAAGAATACGACGAATACAAGGTTTACTAAAACAAAACTTGCTGTTCAACATATTTCAAAATATATATTTCATTTCATCGAATGGCTTTCTTCACCTAAGGCAGTAAATTGCGAATAATAAATATTTCTGCATGAGATTGTACGCTGAGTAACCGCTAAGGCTCTGTGAAATAGACCAATAATTTCCACGTAGCTCCCCTCTCACTACATGTGCGACAGCGTTTAGTTTCGTTTAAAATCCCTGTAGTCTGCTAGCCTGTACATGGTGCACATTTTCATCCAATCGGATTGCGAGTTTGCGCGGCAGTGTCACCCCCTCACTCACTTGATTCGAGTGACAGTCTCATCCCGAGAGGTTACAGTGTGTGCTTCGGTTGAAAGAATTAGGAAAGCAATGTAATGGAAAATGTTTGTGACCGATCGAGGAATCATAATCATGAAAAAAGAAAGTTTGTAATGAATCGGTGAGATTAGTTTATTGGTAACGTTTCGCTTCTAACACAGAAGCTTCGTCAGACCAAGGGTGTCAGTACGAACAGATTACATTCACCTGACCAATCATAAGCTGGTTAAGAACGGCACAGTCCACGGTGGGTTCTGCGCTCGTTAAGGAGGACAGGCGCGTTCAATATTAACTGACGCACCGCCACCCCTACATGCCGTATAATCCCTTAATTGTTTTAGTCTTGGCAGGTGTGAATGACATCTGCTGACAGATTAGCTCGATTGCGTAATCGGTGCGCACACTAGGGGCTACGCACGTTAACGTTTATTCGCTGCAGGACCGGACGCCAGATTGTGGATATCTCTGCCCCATCCACCTTATTGACTACATTCTTACCAGCCTTTGTTATCTCAACCGCCTCAGCGTGAAGTCGTTCCATGTATGGTTTTATTCCCCGCTTTATCACTTCTATGTTATCACGATCTACGCTGTGACCTGTGTCCAGCACGTGCTCAGCTAGTGCTGAATCTCTTATCAGTGTTTGATATTCACTGGAGTTGAATGGCTGCTTACCGATTCAATTTTTGTGTTCACTTATCCTAGTACTGAGTTCTCTGGATGTTTGCCCGATATATACTCCTGAGCAACAATTGCAGTTGATTTTATATACGCAATTCGTCGCGCAGCTTGATGGTGTTTTATCCTTGAGATGCGTTAATAAGGAACGGAGCGTTCTACCCCATTTTATACGTTACTCGTTTAACTGCGTTATTTAAGATTCGACTTATCTCCTCTGACGCTTCCTTAACATGAGGTATAGAAACTGTTGCATGCCAAACTTTTTTCCGTTTTGGGTGCTGCGTGTAAGATGCAACTTTATGATATTCTTCTTTTTCCTTCATCTTTACCTTATATTTTGAATCAATTTCCAGAATCTAAAATTTGTTGATTATATTTGCCGGTATTTTATATTTATGTTGTATTTCATGGAAATCATTCGTTTTGTTATTAAAAACTTGCTATTGTAAATCTGTTCTTTACACGCATTTGGTCAATTATTTGTTATGATTGTTCGTTTCGGCCATTGTCTGCTTTGTCATTGATTTTTGGTTCCATTTTGAGCTCTCGTATTTTGATTGAACTTGGACGCCATTTTGGGTGTCAATTTTATTGTTACGGAATTTTGGACGACACGTTTGGTAACTCCTTTCATTCTATTTATATCTCAGTTCGTCATTGAACTTGTTTGCATTTGATATAATTGATTCTGGAGTATTTTGGCTCCACTGTTTGCTGTACGTTCCTATACAGTTGAGGTTTGTATAATAATTGTTGTTGTAATTGTTGTTAACTACAGTACCGTATAACATCCAAATTGTTGTTTTGAACTTATCGAACTAAGAAACGGGTGGAATACGCGTTACTCACGAGTAAAACGTTAATAAGGAACTGAGTGTTCTACCACATTTTATACGTTACTCGTTTACCTGCGTTATTTAAGATACGACTTATCCACTCTGACGCTTCCTTAACATAAGGTATAGAAACTGTTGCATGTCAAACTTTTTCCCGTTTGGGTGCTGGGTATTTAACCCGTTTCATTTGGCGTTTAATTAGGATCTTAGGGTAACCATGATCAGCAAGTCGACGACTAACTTCTTGATGGGCTTGCTTTTAATCGGAGGCGTCGCTGCACAAGCTTTCAACTTTGTAGAACAGCGATTTCGCAACTGACTTAAATAATTTTTGGGGGTGCGCGGATGAGTACCGCAAGACGGCATCTGTGTCGATCGGCTTACGATAGACCGTAGTGCTTTCTGCTTTAGCGCGAGACAGTCCAAGAATGAAAGTGTCCCTTCTGTCGACTTAATCTTATTTATAACTTGGATTTTGGGATCCAAGTTGTTAAGGTAACTATGGAATGCTTCCAATCTGTCACGTTTCATGATGACGAATGTATCATCGACATAACGCCACCATATATTTGGCCGAAGAGCTACATTTTTTAGAGCTAACTCTTCAAAATGCTCCATGTACATATCCGCTAACACTGAGGAAATAGGTGAACCCATCGCTAAACCATATTGAGACAAATCGCTATACCGTTGACGATTTGCTGTACACTCAAGTTTGTACGATCTGTCAATGTCGCGTCTGAATTAAGTGCATTTTTGCTCATTCTAGAGCGCTCGTGGTGTCCACATTCGTGAACAAGGCGCTTACATCGAAGCTTACCATCATCTCATCCTCGTCGAGCGTTATTATACTCAAACGACGAACGAAATCAAAGGAGTTCTTAATGAAAGAATCCCTGTTCCCGACTAGGGGTTTCAACAAATGAGCGAGATGCTTCGCTAATTAGTGTGTTGGGGATCCAATGCCATCCACGATAGGTCACAGAGGGACGCCCACCTCATGTATCTTTAGGAGCCCGTAGAACGTAGTGGTCTAAGCAGATTTCAGGTATAGCCTGAACCATAATCTCTGATCAAGTTCCTCCTCAATTCCACGTAAATATTTCGAAATCAACCGCTTACGGTTATTCATAATCGACGTGGTTCTCCTGCTGTCAATAACTTCTCAGGGACCTTCAGTAAGGCGTGATTCAACCTTATTTCTATAATCACTTTTTGAGAGTATCACTTTGGCCTTGCCTATAGTCTAGTGATCACTATTCCCTCTTCTTTCCGCAGATTAATAAGTGCTCGCTGTTCATCTTGAGTAAGGTAACTCCTATCTGGCTGTTGTTTCTTAATAATACTGGCTATACAGTTCCGTATGCGGTATCTGAGTTAATGTAGATTCTACGCATGGAATGATATCTTCAGGTTTTAAAACCTTTGTACTTAGTGAGAAGTTTAAACCTTTTTCCAACAATCTTTGTTCGGTCTGCGAGAGGGGCCTACCTGATAAGTTAATTACTTTAGAATATAGTTTAGCTTTGTTATCAAAAGAACTAGTAGAAGTACATTTATCCTTAGATGTTAAAAGAATGGCGAACTTACGTTTCGGTTTCTCTCTAATTGCTCCGTCTGTGTGGCCAAAACCTCGGCGTGTTTTCCACAGATTTTGCAAAAATCAACATCAGATAACTCCGCTCGCAATTCGGACTCCAACCTGGAGGCTTTAACGCCCGTGTTTCAGGTTTTCGTTGGCCCTGTGGATCCTCTGTGTTAGAACAACTTCGGATGCGGTTTCGGCAGCCTTCCTTGAATTGCGTGAATTATCTGAAGGTGTGACCACCAGATCCCTTGGCATGACTTTGTCCCGTTGACATCTCAGGTTAAAGACACGATAATTCGTCCATCTGGCTTCTGCTTGAGCTGTTCGTACCAACTAGCGCGCCAATTTGCGAAATCGTGGTTCGTAAGAGTCAGCAATGTAATGGAAAATGTTTGTGACAGATCGGGGAATCATAATCATGAAAAATAAATTTTGTAATGAATCGTTGAGAGTAGTTTATTGGCGACGTTTCGCTTCTGACACAGAAGCTTCGTCAGACCAAGTGTGTCAGTACGAACAGAGATCAAGCTTAAATTTATTTCACCTGACCAATCATAGGCTGGTTAAGAATCGCACAGTCCATGGTGGGTTTTGCGCTCGTTAAGAAGGACTTCGGGATTTGAAAATTATCGATAACCGCTTCATTGCATTGCCTTGCGGTTGTAACATCAATGGCTCTTCAAGAAGTCACCGACTGGGCACCGATTAACTCTGATATCCAACAATGCTGGTCATCGATACTTCAATAAATCAATCAACAAATAGAACTCCTCTCAAAACATGTTTCCAAAAAACTAAAAAAAGGGATTCAAATTCGTGATTCAGAGTCGAACATGGAAAGGAATAAAGGTGAGGAACTGTGCGTGGAGAAGCCACATACTGCAGTCAACACCTTAATCATGGGAATCTTACCTTTTGTTGAAGAACAAAATTACTAAACTTGTCCAGGTGGATACAGAAGGGTATCAAATCAATCTGGTGGATAAAATTGAAAGAAAAACGAAGCTTCTCTTCCAGATCGTGAACAGAAAGTCCATGGTAAAGCCAGGAGTTTCCGCTTTACTTACTACGACTGGAACTACATCCACAACTCTAGAAGCCGCCAACGAACTCACTCAATTTTACTATAGAGTGTTTTACCCTAACGAGCGCGTATGTTACGATATGCCTGCATTCAGATCACAGATTACCATAATACACGAAATCGCTGTGAAACCCGAGAGTGTCCTGGTAAAGCTAGACAGTTTAAATTGAAAACATCCCCGGGTGCTGATGAAATAACACCCTTCATCCTAAAACAATGCCCCCATGCTCTATTCTCACCACTCTCTGATCTCTTCAAACTGTCACTGAGTTGCAGCAAGGTGGCTACTGACGGGAAAAGTGGATTAATCACTCCGATATACAAAGAAGGGAACCGATCCGATGTGTCTAACTACAGACCAGTCACGTTGTTGCCAGTGGTCTCTAAAATTTTCGAACGATTTGTAGCAGACAAACTTATCAAACACTTGGAACAAAATAAGCTTCTTTCCATCGCACAGCACGGATTTAGGACAAGACACTCCTGTCTCACCAATCTTCTCATAACTCTTGATAATTGGGCTCGAGCCGTGGACGATGGATACCCTATCCATGCTTGTTACTTGGATATGTCTAAAACTTTTGACCGCGTTAACCACAACATACTGCTACAAAAATTGGGGTGTGCGGCAGATTTTTGGCCTGGATACAGGATTACTTGACTGGTAGATTTATCAGGGTTAGAGTTGACGGGGCACTATCAAGCCCCGTAGAAGTTACAAGTAGCGTACCTCAAGGCTCGGTCTTATTCAAAGTTATTCAAAGTTTTAATGGTCCAAAAAGTAAATACTTTACAGTAACCACAGATTAAAAATATAGGGAATTCATAAAAACAACACAAATGTTTTATACACATGGAAAGTCAGCATGTGTATTCAGGTGCAAGGTTGGGTTTGGTCAACATATACTTGTCAAGTTCAGCCTTGAACATGTTCAGGCTTGTTGCGCAAATGATATGTGGGGGCAGGGGGTTCCATAGAAAACAGACTCTGACAGCAAAGAAAAACCTTCGACAATAATCTTCTGGTGTAGGCGAACGATTATACCTGAATGAACGCAGCAAAATTCATTTTATTTGCGGATGACATCAAAAGTCGGACTAGCGTACGCACCATAGAAGTTGCCAAATCTTACAAAAAGATCATGAAACACTTCATACGTGGTCCTTGCGCGAAACTGCCTACAATTCAACATCCAAAAATGTAAAATGTTAAAGTCGGTAAATCATTCGAAATCACATACTCTTTGGGATATCAGCAACTTTCACGGGTTACTAAAGAGAATGACCTGGGTGTGTGGATTAGCAGTAATTTGAAGTCCTTTTGGCAGTGTTCTGTTGTATACAAAAAGTCTTAACAAAGCTCAGCATTGCTCAGCAGGATCTTCGGTAGTTTCACAAAGCAGATCCTCCGGCGGATATTTAACATGTATATCAGACCAACAATGAAGAACGCTGTTCAAGCATGGTCCCTATGGTTACAGAAGGACATGACCTTGCTGCAAAGCGTATACCACCGCGCTACAAAACCAGTGACCGAGATATATAACAGGTCATACGAGGAGAAGATTGCATTTCTAAACCTCTTTGACGTTTCTTACCGTCGTCTCAGGGGTGGCTTGATCTTGCTGTTCAACATTCTGCATACAGTGGATCACCCACTTGAAGACCTGTTTCATCGGCAAGAAGCACGTGGTAGCAGATCGCATGGCTACAAGTTAATTATTCAACACTTCAGATCAAATTGTAGAAGGTTTTTCTTTGCTGTACGAGTTGGTTT
>JACCGJ010020880.1:0-60810 GCA_013407085.1 Atriophallophorus winterbourni | reverse complement strand
CTTTAAATGACTAATGGCTTCTAGCTGGGACTACAATACCAAGTCAAGAGTGGATGGAGTGCATCCCTGGCGAAACCTTGTAGGATCGTTGACATGCTGGTGCAGCGCATGATTATGGAGCCATTCGAGAAAGGTGTCAGATTGCTGGGTGACTAGACCAGTGGGGACAGGCCAATCTATGTCTGGGAGGTTGAAATCACCCAAGATAAGTACACTGTGAGCTGAGTGAAACAAACCGTCGAGTGTCTCAATAAGCTGTGTAAACTCCTGTATGGAGGCACTGGGAGTGACGTAGACACAAGCAATTGCGAGAGATGACTTGTAGCAAGTCAGAATACTCGTAACAACTTGGACGTTTTCAATGGCTAGAGATATCCCTGTACCCATGTTGTGCAAACCATACTCCAAGAGCAGTGCAACGCCACCGCCTCTCCTATCGCCCCGCCTATCGCATCTTATGACGAGATACTGTTCACTGATGTTTACCGGCACCTCATCAATCGCAGACAGCTAGGTCTCAGAAAGCTCAATAACCCTTGGGTGTAACTGAGCCACGCAGAGAGGAAGTTCAGCCCACTTATTCCTGATGCTGCATACAATTGCATACAATACTTGGGCACTGGTTATTCGTGCTTCTGAAACTAGTCCTGTTTGGCCCTCGGTCGAAGCACCCGAGGGAGCTGCACGTTTTTTGGCGTGCTACTTAGAGCAGGAGCATCAGTTTCGGCAGCCTCTTGCGTTAACGTAACGGACCGTTGCCTGACAATTTAGACCGCATCCATAGAAGAGAAGCAACTACTGGAGTCATCGTCTCGGGTGCCATCGTCAATTGCGCTAAGACAATCAACGTCATCTGGGCCGGACAACAAGACTAGTGGCAAATTGCTGTTCGGTATGTCCGTCTGTGACTGAATAGCGTTTTGCGCTGCATCCGGGTTAAGAATGACCGATGTTCTCATTGCTAAGTTTCTCCTATTGGAATCAGAATCATTTTGCCGAATCCGGGACGGAGGGTTGTCGGGCTTTACCTGAAGTTTATCTAGCGTTGAGTTTGCGATATACTTAGCCCTAGCCAGGAATGCATCCCGATCCGCCTGATAATTAAATTCAACCAGGATTGGTCGAGGGCAGTTACCCATCCTCCACCTTCCTACTCGGTTGATTCGCACTGTGGAAGTAAAAGGCTTCATATCCACCATTCGGAGAAGATCGTTTATACACCTACGATCAAGATCTCTGCGAGACTTGGATTCCTTAATATATGGTTCCGCTCGATTCTGAATAGACGGCAGGAGGACTACAGTCTGTGAAAGCCGCTTCACCTTCCGGGTTTCTGCTATCTCAGCGTAGATTCCTCACGAGGAGTTACTGAGCTGGACGAGTAGGCGAATCGCGCAGGATAGCGGGAAGTTCACCGTCCAATATGCGTTTAAACTGCTCTTTGGTGACTGCCCCGATTGCATCAGCGGAGAGTGCATTCCAAATATTGACCACTCTGGTCGACAGAGTGAACGATGGCTCCAGGTGTTCCGTTCGGCGCTTCTGCAACTTCAGTGAATGACCTCTAGTTCTGGAGTCCGTGGATAGATTCAAGATTCAAGATTTATGGTTAAAAAAGCAAATTGCTGTACAATACCATAGGATATACGTATAAAAGATTATTAAAAAAATCGTTACTTGTATGATCATGTCCATGTTCTTCATAGGTGGAGCAAAAATAATCCTCAATGGCAACACAGACTGAGGGAAAAGAATCTTTGGATGGACGGTAGTTCCGTGCGTTAAAATTTTATAGGCATCAATAGGTAGGGGCCAACGCAGTAGTTCTCAACATAAGGTTTCGTAACCTTTGTTTAAAGATGTGCTCGTTCGATGAGGTAACAATATCTATCGGCAAGCTATTCCACAGGAAGCATACACGAACAGCGAAGAAGTGACGACGACAATTCAATCGTGAGTGTGGGATTTGAAGGGTCAAAGGGTGGCTGCGTGTGGGGACAACCGAACCAAACTTGAAGAGTTGTTTGAGAGGGTGGGATTTCGCATAGATGATTCGATATGTCAGAGTGAGGTCGTGTAGGATACGCCTGCGCTCGAGGGTGCACAGTCCAAGTCTGGTCAGTCGCTGATCAAAGGGTAAATTATTCAATCCGGTAACAATTTTGGTTGCCTTGTGATAAATTCGTTCGAGGAGCGAGATGTTTTTTTCCAGCCATGGCGTCCAAGCTTGCACAGCGTAGTCAACGACAGGATGTATGTAAGTGTTCAGCAATTTCGCGAGTGAGTGCGGTGGGAAACGTCCGAAAATGCGTTTCAGTAAACCTAGCAAGCTGCATGCACGCTTGTAGACGGCGTCGCACTGTAGGCTGTTCTTCAAAGTACCAGACACTAAGATTCCGAGATCTTTTTGTGATGTACTCCATTCAAGCGGGTGGCTGCCAAGTTTGTAGGTAAAGGGAAAGGGTTTTCCGACTTGCAACATTTTGCACTTGCGGAAATTAAATGGCAGTGTGTTTTGGATTGACCACTGGTGCAGCTTATTGAAATCTCCTTGCAGAACATGACAGTCCTCAATAGAGTTGACTTTCGTCCAGATTTTTACATCATCTGCGAATAAAACAAGCTTACATGCTAGTAAGTTCGGTAGATCGTTTATAAATATGAGGAACAGTATTGGACCGAGGACCGAACCCTGAGGGACTCCGCTCGTGGCTTCAATTGTTCGAGAAGTTTCACCATCTATTCTTACTTTTACTTTGCGTCCAGACAGGTAACTTGTGAACCATGTTAGTAGGTTTCCGATGACGCCAACATTCTGCAGTTTCTGAAGCAGTAAGGAGTGATTCACTCTGTCGAATGCTTTAGATATATCTAAGTAACCGGCATGGACGGAACCCCCTTGGTCTAGTGCTTGTTGAAGTTCCGTTTCGTAATATCTAAGCAGGATTCTCCACGTGACCAGTAAATCATATCGCATTCTTCGACATTCTCGTGGGAAAAGTTTGAGTTTCCGCAATCTGTCGCCATAGGGAATACGAAACATACCCCTCACGCACTTGGTAGCCCTCCTTTGGACTTTCTCCAGTCGATCCTTCTCCCTTTTAGTCAACGGATAGTTCACCGGAAGCCCAAATTCTAATATTGGCCTGACGTGAGAGCTATACAGAACTTGGTAAAACCTTGAGAATTATCTCTAAGGAGGATCAAGTTCAAGTTCTTTTTATTCTTTCTCTTCTTCTTGATAGACGACAGGGGGTCAAGCCCTTGTAAGCCGCATCTCTTTATATCAGCAACATAATCCAGGAGAACCTCAGTTGAAGAAATCCTGTCCAGTGTTGTTCAGCTTCGCCGTGAATACAGGCAATACCATATCCAAAAGTTGCTTGAATTAATTTTCAGAGTTCGCTGAGATAACCTCTTCCGGAAGCACATTCCACAATTTAACAATTCTTGTTGAGAGCGTGAATCCCTGTGGTAGGCGAAGTGTCCTTCGCATTTGAAGCTGTAGAGCAAGGCCACGGGTTCTTGAGTCCGATACGAGAGGAAAAAAACTCGCGCAGCTCGTCACCATAATCTCCCAGTAATATGCGACGAGTTAGCAGCAGGTCGTAGCGCACACGCCGAATACTGAGCGACATGAGGTTGAGGCTTTGAACTCTCTACACATAAGGAACTGATTTCAATCCTTGTACTCGTTTCGTTGCCCGCCTTTGCAATTTTTCAACTGGTAACGTTCTCCCTTAGTTTGTGGTAGGTTGCTGGCAAACCATATTCCAAAACTGGTCTCACGTAAGTGGAATAAAAAATGCGAAACATTTGTGGAGTAATCGCCGAAAACGACCGACTAATAGCCTACCATGCGCGGTTTGCGACAGCAGCTTTTCTGTTCGTATCCACCTTGGATTTAAGCGACCGTGTCACAATTGTACCCAGTTCACGTTCAATATCAACCCATTTCAGTTGATGATCCCCGAGGAAGTAAGCACCTTCGGGCGTGCTCTCCCCAGAAGCATTACTGAGCATTTCTGTCGGTTTACAGGAAACTGCCATTTCACTGTCCAATCGAGCACGTTATCTTATTCGTTCTGGGGCTCTGTACTTTCAGCAGAAGAGCTTACTGTACCTCAAACGTTCAGAGCATCGGCAAAAAGTAGACAACTCAGATTAAATGAGTCGTGGAGGTCAGTGACATACTTTGAAAAGTAACGGATCCCTGTGGAACCCCGTAAGTTAGACGTATATTCTGCGATTGATCTCCGTTAACCTCGACCTGTGTATAACGGTCCACAAGGAAGTATTTAATCCAAGTTAGAACAGGTCCCTTTACACCACGAGCACGGAGCTTGAGCAATAGACGTTGAAATGGAACACGGTCAAAAGCCTTACTGAAGTCAATGAAGGCAGTGACTACCGGGTGACCCAGATCAAGTTCAGCACACCAGTGCTCGCGAGCAGTGATGAGATTGGATGAGCATGATCGTCTTGGCGTAAAACCATGTTGAGCAGATGTTAACTGACTGGTTGTAAGGAGAAAATCTTCAATCTGTTGTTTCAGCAGTCGTTCCAGAGTCTTCACAACTACCGAAGTGAGGGTAACCGGTCGGTAGTTAGCCGGATCACTGGTTTCACCGCCCTTATACATTGGTTTGACAATGCCGTACTTCCAATCTTTAGGTAACCTACCATACCTCAGGGATAAATTGAAGATTAGCGCCAGTGGTTTATGTATGATACTCGACAAAACCTTTAAAAGCATTGGGTGTATATCGTCCGGGCCAGGTGCTGAGTGTACATCGAGTCGTTCTAGTAAATACTGCACCATCTCTGGCGAGATCAAGATATCCGGCATTTCGGCGTTGCTCTCATGAAGCAGAGGGATGGGAAACGTCTCCTCTGTGTAAACCGAATTGTACTGAGCGGCAAGAAGAACTGCTTTACGTTCATCTTCATGTTCAGTCGAACCTTCCATAGATCTCAAGCAAGGTACTCGTTGAAAAGCTTTCGTTCTACGTCTTATGTACGCAAACAAGCGTTTCGGAATCGAGTTGGCTTCGTCCACCAAGCGAGTTTCATAGTTCTGCCTTTTTTCTCTTTTGAGGTAGGTGCACTTGTTGCTGATAACTTTGTAGGTTACATAGTCATCGGTGCATCCACTAGAACAAAACTTCCACCATACCCGCTTTCTTACGTTCATGTATTTACGGATAACGTTATCAAACCACGGGGTCCCTTAGTGGGAGATCTTCCATTTATCCATGGGGCATGATTTTCAAGCGGTCTTATTTTACCCAAAAAGTCCAACCAACAGATATCAACATTCGTTGATAGAGGGAGTGACCAGTCCATCGAGTTTGCAGACGTGATTAGACTCTTTGTGTCTAATATCCAGGAGTTTCTCCGGGCATGCGTACGTATTCTCGGTTGAAGACCCCGATTCCAAACGAACCATAAAGAACAGTGATCGCTGAAACCAATGGGGGTCTCAATAGACAGATTCTTAACATCAGAGAATCTAGGTGTGACCACCAAATCCAATATCGAAGGAACTTGCACGACGCTTATCCTCGTAGGATCGTTTACATTCTGCACCAAATTCAGCTCCAAAATCGTATCTAGGAATTCTCGTTGGAACGGTTCACCCCTCAAAACTAAATCCGCTCAGTTTATATCAGGATCATTCAGGTCTCCAAGAACGATACAGCCACCAGTGATACCATACCGTTTGATTTGATCACATAACACAGGAACGTAAGCGCCAGGTGAGCGGTAAATGACCCCAAGTGATGCAGCTTCAGAGCTAGACTTCACCTTACACCAGAGGCTTTCGGCATTTCCAGCTTCATGTTGAAACCTTTCCAATACCTTCACAATGTGGTGCTCTTTAAAGTATACGGCAACGCCACCGGCAGATCTCGAAGCTACTCAGTCACTTCTGAAAAGCGCATAGTGTGGTAGCGCGCACTCCATATCAGATATATCTATTGTTAACCACTATTCCGTAACAGCAATAATATCTGGACGTTGCCGACAGGCAATTTCACTAACCTCGTCAAGTTTATTGCGTAGACTCCTCGCATTGAAAAGCAATACTCGAAATCTCTTCACAGAATGATTAACTGGGGTTGCATTGACAGCGGCTTTCATCGAATGTGCGGCCTCCTCCTCACAACCCGAAAATCCACAATATGGGGATCAACCTCGCCAGCTTCCCTGCGTGCTCGCAATTCTTGAGTAGCTGTTTTCATTTTGATTCTATCTTCAGGAGACAGGTCGCGTAGTATCTTGAATGGCTCACCCTTAAGACGATGAGCGCGTCTTAGTACCATCTGGACTTGCTCATCCGAAGCTAAAACAATTTTCAGCGTCAGCGGTTTATCATCCTCCTTCTTCCGGCCAAGTCTGAATGCAGAACTGATGATAACTCCTTCCTCTCCTTGATCAAAGAGCTTTGAAAAAGTTGATTGTAGGAAAGTTCGTTCTTGCTGTAAACGTATTTCAGCCATGTCCCCGGTTTGCTCAGGAACATTTACCATAATAAGTTCAAGTTTAAGTTGCACAGGGCTGAAGGTGGCTAAAAGCCAATCACGCGCCCAGATTTCCTTCGACGGTATGCGGTTGAGCATCCGGCACTTTGATATCGAGTATACAGTTCGTAATTTTCACACGTTCTTGCTTCCGAATATCTGTAAAGTAAGTTCAAGTTCAAGTTCAAGTTCAAGTTGCACAGGGCTGAAGGTGGCTAAAAGCCAATCACGGTTAAAGGTCAGCTATTCAGAAAACAATGCAATGATATGCGTGAACAATGTGTGGTGTATGAAATCACTAGCCTAGTTGAGGTAAAGTAAAAACACAGTCATAGACTGCATGTGGGCTTATTTGCTCTCAGGTTGTCCGGGCCTAGACAGATATGATAAAAACGTAAAAATACGTTCTTTTAACTTTTTTATTAGTCAATGTGCGGAAATATGATAGACCATTTGAAGTCTAATTCCCTTTTAAAGCTCAAAACATATGGGAGGTTCACTATACAATCTGGGAGCTTGTTCCAGAAGTTGAACACATGGTTGCTGAAAAAGTGCTCACGTGCCAGCAACCTGGGCCTACTCCTAAGAAGTTTCGTGAAATTACCCCTTGTAGCTGCTTCAGGGGCAAGTTTAAGGATTTCAGTTATATGATCACTAGTAAAACCCTTTAGAATCTTGAAGGCTTATATTAGGTCGCCATGCAACCGCCGTCTCTTCAGTGAGAACAGATCGAGGTCCTTGAGTCTAGCCTCATGGGTTTTACCAGCCTGACCCTCAACCATTTTAGTCGCAAGGTGCTGGACCCTCTCGAGGCATGCTATATCCTCTTTGAAGTACGGTGCCCAGGATTGAACGCAGTATTCCAAGTGAGGCCGCACGACTACTTTGTATAAGGGAATGAAGATTGAAGGTTTTCGGCAAGATAACGCTGAGCGAAGTCTGAACAATTCTCTGCGAGCCTTGTTTGCAGCTTCGGCACATTGAGTAGCCCATTTAAAATCGCCTGTTATAGTAATGCCAAGATCCTTCACTTTCTGAGCAGCCGCTATTCTGATAGTTCTTCACCAACTTCTAGTTGGGTTGTCGCTAAATCAGTCGTCAGAAGACAGCTCTTCCCCAAGTTTAGTGGCAAGTCCCAGGTCTTTGTCCACTCGATTACTTTTTCTAAATCAGAGATAAGCGTATCTCTACTGTCGGTTCCTAGGATCTTAACATCATCAGCAAACAGGAAGCAGCGTGAACTCAAGCACGCTGCCAGGTCGTTTACAAAAATAAGAAAAAGTAATGGGCCAAGCACCGAGCCTTGAGGCACTCCACTGAGAATCAGTGATTCCTGCGAGCACTCCCCTGCAATTCTAACATAGTTAGTGCGATTAGTTAAGAAGCTGTCTAACCATCGATGTAGGTCACCTGTGACGCCACACATACTTAGTTTGTGCAGAAGGTACCTATGGTTCACCGAGTCAAATGCCTTTTGAAAATCAAGATAGCAGACTTCGACTACTCTCCCTTCATCGAGGCGTAATGTCACTTCGTAAGAAAGCTTAGAAGATTGGTTAGGCAGGACCTTCCTTTCCAGAATCCGTGCTGGGCATCGGATAGTAAGGAATTGGCTACCAAATGTTTACATACCTGGTGCCGAATGATTGTTTCCAAGCACTTGCAAAGAATGCTTATCAGGCTTACTGGCCTGTAGTTGCGTACATCCGAAATGGGACCATTTTGTATATGGCTATTACCGCCGCTCGTTTCCAATCATTCGGTAGTATACATTGGAGTAAGGTAGCTTCGAAAAGATTTCTGTTTGCAAGGCTAACTATATTCGCGAGCGGTTGAAGTTCAAGTTGCACAGGGATGAAGGTGGCTAAAAGCCAATCACGCGCCCAGATTTCCTTCGACGGTAATCGGTTGAGTTCCCGGCACTTCGATACTGAGTATACAGTTTGTACGTTTCACACGTTCTTGTTTCCGGATATCTGGAAAGTAAGGTAGGGGGTCTGTTCACCTTCACGGTGAGAGGTCATTTGTTCAGAAAACAATGTAATAATATGCGTGATCAATGTATTATATATGAAATCACTAGCCTAGTCGAGGAAGAGTGCAGCACAGTCATGGACTGCATGTGGGCCAAAATGCTGTCAGGTTGTCCAGGCTAAGACAGATGAGATGAATATTGTAACAATACGTTTCTTTGTTTTCTAAGTATTTTTAGACAATGTGCGAAAATATGGTAGGCTATTCAGCGTCCAATATCCTTTTAAATCTTAACACATTTGGGAGGCTCACTATACAATCTGGTATCGTGTTCCAGAAGTTGACCACACGTTTGCTGAAAAAGTGCTCACGTGCTGCAACCTGAGCCTACTCTCAAAAAGTTTCATGGAATTACCCCTTGTAGCTGCTTTAGGGGCAAGTTTAAGGATTTCAGTTATATTTTCAACCGTAAGACCCTTTAGAATCTTAAAGGCTTATATTAGGTCGCCATGCAACCGCCGTCTCTTCAGTGAGAACAGATCGAGGTCCTTGAGTCTAGCCTCATGGGTTTTACCAGCCTGACCCTCAACCATTTTAGTCGCAAGGTACTGGACCCTCTCGAGACATGCTATATCCTCTTTGAAGTACGGTGCCCAGGATTGAACGCAGTATTCCAAGTGAGGCCGCACGACTACTTTGTATAAGGGAATGAAGATTGAAGGTTTTCGGCAAGATAACGCTGAGCGAAGTCTGAACAATTCTCTGCGAGCCTTGTTTGCAGCTTGGGCACATTGAGTAGCCCATTTAAAATCGCCTGTTATAGTAATGCCAAGATCCTTCACTTTCTGAGCAGCCGCTATTCTGATAGTTCCTTCACCAACTTCTAGTTGGGTTGTCGCTAAATCAGTCGTCAGAGACAGCTCTTCCCCAAGTTTAGTGGCAAGTCCCAGGTCTTTGTCCACTCGATTACTTTTTCTAAATCAGAGATAAGCGTATCTCTACTGTCGGTTCCTAGGATCTTAACATCATCAGCAAACAGGAAGCAGCGTGAACTCAAGCACGCTGCCAGGTCGTTACAAAAATAAGAAACAGTAATGGACCAAGCACCGAGCCTTGAGGCACTCCACTGAGAATCAGTGATTCCTGCGAGAACACCCCCTGCAATTCTAACATAGTTAGTGCGATTAGTTGAGAAGCTGTCTAACCATCGATGTAGGTCAACTGTGACGCCACACATACTTAGTTTGTGCAGAAGGTACCTATGGTTCACCGAGTCAAATGCCTTTTGAAAATCAAGATAGCAGACTTCGACTACTCTCCCTTCATCGAGGCGTAATGTCACTTCGTCCAGAAAGCTTAGAAGATTGGTTAGGCATGACCTTCCTTTCCAGAATCCGTGCTGGGCATCGGATAGTAAGGAATTGGCTACCAAATGTTTACATACCTGGTGCCGAATGATTGTTTCCAAGCACTTGC
Organism: Atriophallophorus winterbourni; assembly: GCA_013407085.1. Lineage (NCBI taxonomy): Eukaryota > Metazoa > Platyhelminthes > Trematoda > Plagiorchiida > Microphallidae > Atriophallophorus > Atriophallophorus winterbourni. The sequence continues at coordinate 50,836 of JACCGJ010020880.1, read as the reverse complement.
AAAGAATGCTTATCAGGCTTACTGGCCTGTAGTTGCGTACATCCGAAATGGGACCATTTTGTATATGGCTATTACCGCCGCTCGTTTCCAATCATTCGGTAGTATACATTGGAGTAAGGTAGCTTCGAAAAGATTTCTGTTTGCAAGGCTAACTATATTCGCGAGCGGTTGAAGTTCAAGTTGCACAGGGATGAAGGTGGCTAAAAGCCAATCACGCGCCCAGATTTCCTTCGACGGTAATCGGTTGAGTTCCCGGCACTTCGATACTGAGTATACAGTTTGTACGTTTCACACGTTCTTGTTTCCGGATATCTGGAAAGTAAGGTAGGGGGTCTGTTCACCTTCACGGTGAGAGGTCATTTGTTCAGAAAACAATATAATAATATGCGTGATCAATGTATTATATATGAAATCACTAGCCTAGTCGAGGAAGAGTGCAGCACAGTCATAGACTGCATGTGGGCCAAAATGCTGTCAGGTTGTCCAGGCTAAGACAGATGAGATGAATATTGTAACAATACGTTTTTTGTTTTTTAAGTATTTTTAGACAATGTGCGAAAATATGGTAGGCTATTCAGCGTCCAATATCCTTTTGAAGCTTAACACATTTGGGAGGTTCACTATACAATCTGGGATCGTGTTCCAGGAGTCAACTACACTGTTGCTGAAAAAGTGCTCACGTGCCAGCAACCTGGGCCTACTCTTAAGAAGTTTCATGGAATTACCCCTTGTAGCTGCTTTAGGGGCAAGTTTAAAGATTTCAGTTATATTATCAACCGAAAGAACCTTTAGAATCTCAAAGGCTTATATTAGGTCGCCTCGCAACCGCCGTTTTTCAGTGAGAACAGATCGAGGTCGTTGAGTCTTGCATCATAGTTCTTACCTCTCTGACCTTCAACCTTCCTAGTCGCAGGACACTGGACCTTCACTAGACATGCCATATCTAAGTTTAAGTGCGGTGACTGGGATTGAACACACTATTCCAAGTGAGGCCGCACGACTACCATGTATAAGGGAATAAGGATACAATTTTTTCGGCATGAAAACGCTGATCGCAGTCTAAACAATTCTCTGAGAGCCTTGTTCGCTGCATCGATGTAGAAGTATACGAAATGCAGTCCGTGCGTAACCTGATCCATAAAACGTTGAAACGCTTGCGCGGCGTTGCGCAGTCCAAAGGGCATGCGTAAAAATTCGAAGAGACCAAATGTTGTTGTCACTACAGATTTTTAGCAGGTCCGATAAGTAAACCGGGATATGGTGATACGCACGAACAAGAACTATCTTGCTGAACACTCGCTTACGATACACGGACATGGACTAATCATGCAAATGAGGGATTTGATGCTTATCCGGTTATCTTGAGCTTAATTAGAGCTCTATATTCTCCGCATGGTCTCCAGACGATGGCTGTTTTCTTAAGAACCATGTGTAGTGGATTCGCCCACGTACTGCTGGAAGGGCGGATTATTCCCATTTGCAACAAATGATCAAATTCGATTTTCTTGATTTTGAGCTTATTCGGGGCTAACCTACGCGGTCTACCAAAGCATGGGTTCCCGGTAGTTATGATCTGGTGATTGACGTCATGCTTTACATCTGACGTCTGGTAGTTAGGAATTGTGATATCCATGAAAGACTCTACTAACTTTCAGTACAGTGGACGTAAATGTGGTTCATCGCGCTGTAAGGTGGGACACGTACATGCAGTTTGCGAGCAGTTTGTGGTAAGGTTCGTTACGCCATCTATCCGTTTGCACCGCCTAGAGTATACCACTATACCGTCGTGTTGGAATATATCCAAGCACAATATAGGACTAGGAACGTCGGTTATAGTGAAAACGCAATTGATAGGTCACCGAAGGCCTAAATTAAGGGCGAGGAGTCTTTTACAATATGTACGTATAGCTGTACGATAGACTGCGACCAACACAATACTGGGTAATTTGTTTCTGTCTTGTGACCGTGGAGACAATCACACTATCTGAGCTCCAGTATCGACAGAATTAAACTTTCATGTCATAGATAAAAAGAGGCGACCCCTGTGGACAAATGCCAATATTCGCACCTGCCATCACGACCTGGCATTCGAGATTCCCGCTTTCTGAAAGGAGCCCGGTGTAGAACACTTTCGTGCTCCACTTCCAAAACGCGTGTGGTAGCAGCAAAAACCACGTTTATTTGCACCGCGACTCCTCTTGGGACTTTTATCCCTCATAAGCCTGTTGAGCTGATTTTTCAAACTGCGGATGACTCGCCTTCATGATCGTGCTTACAGTGGGTTGTTGATCTAGACGATGTCCACAAAGTTAGCTAATATTTGTTGGAAATGAACTGCGAGACGTTGCAGGAAGAGCTGTTTCAAGAAGCGCTGATCGATTGTTTTGCTGCTGACCAATGCCTGCATGCTTCTGAGTAGTTAATACGGAGTCCGATCCCAAGCTCTTCCTGTTAACAAGGGCAGTTGTATACTGGGTTTTTCAGACTGTGCAAGTTTTATTTCCTCGTAAGTATATGGTTTTGTCAACAGAATATCTTGAACTAGAGACAACAAGAGCTCAACATGGCTTCCTAAATAAGAGATCCTGCATAACATGTCAGCTTGAATACCTTGACTATATTACCTCATCGATTGAGAAAGGTTCGGCAGTTCTAGTTGTCTTCCTAGACATATCTAAAGCATTTGATACTGTTCCTCATAAGTTATTATTATAGAAACTTGAATCATATGGCATCGGTGGTAATCTTCTTTCCTGGTAAATTTATTTTCTTACTGATCACGCAGTCTACCTATTCCCAGTGGGGTGATTCGAGGTAGCGTATTAGGCCCCTTACTATTTCCTATAATATATAAATGACATACATAACGCCATTTCACATAACAAACTGTTCCTTTTTAAAGTTGTTATCACTTTCCAGCTAATCGAGCACAAACTTATATAGCGCGACTAAACAATGATTTAGCTGCACTTGCAGATTGGGCAAAAAATAATGTTCTAACGTTCTCAACAGCAATATCTAATTTTATGCCTATAAGATGCACGATACAAAATAGCTCAATCCTTTTAAACAATAACGCAATTTAAATGATTGACATCACGCGTGATTTAGGATTTCGATATTCTTCATCACTCACTTTTAACGAACAGATACGCCACCTTATTACTAAATCCAGACAAAGTATGAATATTATACACAGATCTATAATTCAGCCTTATTGTATAATAGAAATGTATAAATTATTCATCATTCCTATCTTTGACTATTGTAACATAATATATACCAATATAAATAAAACCGATAGCATAGTTTAAGAAAAGATACAACGTTCTTTTTCAAAATCTCTCATCGGTCATACCACCAAACAATCCTATAGAGAAAGATGTATACAACTGAAACTTGATCCCCTATGGTTTCGCAGACTCAAGCATAACCTCATCTTATTCTTTAAAATACTGTCAACGGATAATATGGAAATACGTTCGAATCTTTATATACGACATGATTTTAAATATAGCTTGAGAAACAGTGAAAGAACTATTAAATTACCGAGGTTTCGTACTAAAGTAAGAAACAGTTTTTTCTTGACCAAATATGCAAAACTGTGGAATCATTTTCCAAAATATATAAGACTCAGTTCCTCTTATAAATAATTCAAATCACATCTAGCTTCATTTCTTACCATAGAAAAAATTCGCAATCTTCCTAATGTAAATGTTCTACCTGATGATTTATATAATAATGGCATTCCTGGGTATTGATATCAAATAAATGTTCATAACGTTCGAAACAACATTCTCTCGCTTCTGAGTATTTTCTCCACAGCAAAATTCTCAATCCGCACCAAATGAAACTGGCACCCAGACCTCAAACTAGTGGAATAAATCACCTTCGCCTAGCGGACAAGAAAACGGTTCATGTTCAGGAAAGATCAATCTATTTTAAACAATCAAAATGAAAAGGTTTGAAACATCAACAATAGAGATTCTTCACACATCTTCGATGGACCTTATCCGTTGATCATCAGTGTTGCCGAAAACATTCTAGACTTTTCTTCGCAATAGCTGTGTTTTCGTACTATATCAGATCACGTAAAGATTACCGGAAAACAATTTTAAATACCGTTACCTTTATTTTTATTTAACGTTGAATTCCGCTGAAACAAATGACCTTGAACAAATTGTTTTTGCAAATGTACATTCTATAATATGATTGTTTAAAGCTTTTGGATATTATTGATCATGTTTAACATGCCTTGGATTCCCGAGAATAAAATTTATTCATTTATTCATTCACTGAGCTTAAATAGTAATAGGTTATGCGGTACTGTGTCGAAAGATTTGGTTATATCAAGGAAGACAACTATCACTGCTAAACCATTTTCAATTAAACTTGTGATGCAGTCTAAGTATTCTAGCTGTCAAGTGATGCAGGATCTTTTGTTGAGGAATCCGCGCTGTGCCTTAGAAAAGAAACTAGGTGTAAAGTATTCTAGTATAGCTTTCTTTACAATTTTTCCAAATAATTTTGATGAAAAAGCTGTATGGTTCATCGGTCGGTAGTTCGTAACTAAAATTTTCGAGCCAGATTTGTATCTAGGTATAACCACTGAGTGTTTCCTCTCTGCCGAAAAGGTACGAGATTCGATAGATGCGTTAAATAAGTTCTGCAAGAGAAGTTGAATGTCTTTCCCACCCATTTTGCATATGGCTGGAAGTATGCCTGCTGTTTCAGGTTTAAGACTGACAGTTGATTGCCGACATAATATACTTATGTCACTCAAGTTTATACTCAAAGTATTTAATTTATTAGGCGATGGGAGTTGACTGATTGTATAAACGTAGTTTGAATTGTTGTAGGTAGAGTTAAAGTACAGAAGGAATTCTTTAAACATAGCATCAGGTGAACTGATAATTGTTTCAACTGCTGATGAATTACAATATTTGATAATGAAATCTATGTTGCTGAGTAAGTTGGATGATCATTACTAAGAAAATTTTCTTAGTGATTTCGGCTTATCCTGACTTATAAGATCTTTGTTTTCGTCGGCTCTAAGCTTGTTATCTGGAGCATATCTGTGACTTCTTGATAGTTTATAAGAGCGAAGAAGGGCGAAAATGTCATGTGTTTCTACAGTAACCGAATGTAGCTCTGTCATTTTTTTCTATTTTCTGGGCTTTTATTGGTTTTGTGTGCCCAATGAGCTTATATAACGCCTTCATAAGTAACCCTTTCAATTGTGAATGAAAAGTTGAAGATTCCATTGTGAAATCACTAGAGAGGAAGAATCGGTTCCAGCCTTTTGTTCTAATGAATTCTGACAGTAGATTCCAGGTAATGTAGTTGTAGGTATCATCAGATGGCTTCAAAGAATTGACAGAAGCTCTGGCGCATAATATTTTGAATGATAATATTCTATGACCACCGTTAAGGACAGCTGGAATTACATTCAGGTTAGGTGGAGTAAGGTTTAGAGTCAAGACTAGGTCTGAGATATTGTCATTTTTTGTAGGTTTGTCAATAAATTGCTTTTATTCCGATACGTCAATCGCTTTGGTGAAAGGTGTATAGCAGCTGTGATGTGCAGGATCGTGCCATTTTAATTTTGGCATGTTGAAGTCACCAGCAATGAGTTTATATTTCTTGTCCTGTAGTGATGCTTCTATGAACGCATTCATTAATGAATTCATTCTAGAGATGGTTAAAGACGGTGGATAATAAATGCAACCTATTAAAAAATCCAATGTTGGTAATATAATCCATGTTGAGTCTTCTAGCTCTGACAGACTAGCTGAAGTAAAGGTATCAGCTGTAAACCTAGAATGAATATAGATAAAAGTACCAACACCCCGTTTCGAAGTTCGGTTATTCCTGATTATCTGGTAATTGGGTACCATGAGTTTTGATTCAGACTTGTCATCTCGGCTCCAGGTTTCAGTTATAAGAATAATGTCTACTGAGTTCGTAATGAGAAAAGATTCCTGCATTTGGATTTTAGGGGTAATTGATCGAGCATTTATAAGTTGAATACTAACACAAGAATTAGCGAGATTAAAATGAGTGAAAGTAAGCTTAGACAAAAATTTAGAGCCATTAATATTTAATTTATTATATTTGGAAAAATTGGCATGGCCATTAAAAGGTGTGTGGCACGAGTTGGGATGTGTATCGGTTGTGAAATGAAGGGTTTTCTGTCATATAATTAGAGTAGTATCAGTATGCTGCCGTTCATCATACTGCCTAAAGTATTCTTCTAAGCATATCGACAGCTAAATGGATAGTTTTAGATAAACGATAGATAATCTGGCCGCACTTTATTAGCGTTGATAATTGTGAGTTTCAGAAAACGATTCACTCTAGTTCTAAAGTATTGTGGTGTTCACATCCCCATCCCTCACACACCACTACCGGTTTCAAGCTGTTTGCCATCGTCATTTGGAGACAGTAAGATCAGGTTCAGTAAGCCTTGAAACAGTGGAAAAGCGGTGAACAAATTCATATTTTTATGCTACTGTCACTTTGTAATTCTGTATTTGAACATCGTGGTTCTTTGTAAGAACCCTATATAACAGTGTCATACAAATATAACTTTGTTCACTCTAGTTTTGTTTTCGCGTGTTATTACTGACTCGATGGACCTCGGGTCAGAAAATTACCGTTACTATGGGATTATTACCCATCACCAATGACAAGTTTAAAGTTTTCCATAAGATTGCCTCTGAGATGTTCGTCATTAGCGAGAAAACCCTAATACGGAGAGACGATTTTTATTGTTGGTGCACGCCAACCCCTCGATTATGCGAGTAGCCAGATTCTGAAACTTTTCTAGCGGCACTATATTCTTCTGCTAATATAGCCACCAAGCCGGAATACAGTATTCTAGATTCATCCTCATTATTTTTTGTGAAGGGGTAATAACACCTCAGTTTTTCTGCATGTGAGGGTTCGACGCAGTCGAAAATTTTCTATTCTGGCCCTATGAGCCACAGCAGCACATTCTTGGCCGATTTACCGACCTTAGTCGTAGTCTTTAGTAGATTTTTACCCTATGGAACTCTATTTGAACTAAGGTCGTACAGACATTCATGTTACCTGCCAGTGTAGAAAGCCACGGTCTCATCTCTAGGTTTAGGGAAAGGTTCAAATTATGCTCCAATTCCGGCACAGCTCCTATGTTATTTATCAGATCGAAGATGTCCGAACTACTGATAATCTCTATGCCGTCAAGTTGAGCGCAGGCGGTTAGCTACATCCTCAATGAATGTCAGTAAGAGCAACGGCCACAGGAATGAGTTCTTATGAACACCACTTGTTAAACGCGCACATGCGGTGTATGTACCATACACCCCGATGGTAAAGAAACGGTTACTGTAGAATGCACGGATCAAGCACAGTAGACCCCACGACAATCTTCTGGCCAGAAGTTTGAGGAGCAGTAGTCTGTGGTTGACTGAATCAAAAGACTTACTGAAGCGAATATGAGAGCCTTCTACAGCAATACCGTCATGAATATTCCTAATGACCTCGTTTAGAAAGCACAATACGTTGGTCAGACATAGCCTACATTTTAGGAATCTGTGTTGCGTGGCATTCAGTAGAAAATATTTGGTCAGTTTTTCACAAATTCTGTCGTAGATAAATCTTAACATAACCTTAAATATTAAACTAGTGAGGTTAACCTGGCGGTAATTTTTAGCGCCGAAGAAGCTCCTCTTTTCAGATAGACACTACAAAGTCTGCTCTTCAAACCAAAGAAAGGGCGCCTTTTTAAAGGGATGTTATATAAATTTCTGTGATCGGCAAAGCCAATCAAATATCAAGCAGTCTGATAATTCATGAATGGATGTTACCTAGCCCTGCAGATTGGTTTTATACTAGGTTGGTCAATGTACGTCCGACTTTGTGTACCTCAAATGTAAGCTCGCTTCACACGAGGTGCCTAGTGAGTGCACAATGATATGATGGCGCAGAAAACTTCGAGTTGACAGCCCAACGTTGCACGCTTTGAAATTTCAAAGAAAACAAATGATCATTTTTTAAGCTTGCTAAGAAGGATGAGCCATCGTCTCTTCTTAAGATACCTACTCCTCTTCTTGTTAAGCCTCTAAATTAACCGTAGCTATAGTATCGTTTCAGATGAGTAATAACCTGTTGGGCGAGTCTCGTTTCGAAAAAGTATTTTGCAGCACCTATCTTGTAAGCTGCGTTATTGAGCGATAAATTGTAACGGGCACAAGTCCCACAAGAGGGAGCAAGCTTGTAACGACTCCATCTTGCTTCGTGGTGACGTACACTACGTGAGACTGAGGCTGACCATCATTGAGGTTTACCATTTTTGCGAACGGGTACCAGAAGATTGAATCAATCATTATTTCGAAGAATGTTTCTCTTGTTTTATCACCACATTTCATCCACATAGTCAAGGATTTGCCATAGGAGTTGTGCTGCTGCATGCGGTATGGCAGCTGGGTTGATACTAAGAAAGCATCGAGATAGCTTATCTGCTGGTATACCAAAAGACAACATCAACTCGCAGGTTAGCACTACATGGTCGCCCTTTTCTAACGTTTGCAGGTAGACCAAATGTTCTATACGGTTTCCAGCAGTCGAAATAAGGATGTCAAGAGTTGATGGACGCTGACCTTTGCGGAATCTAGTTAATTTGTCTACGTTTCGGTGAAGTAAATAGAAGAGCAGCCACTCCAGAAAGTCGTTCTTAATCCCTGGGACATATAAGGTTTGGTTTTCCCAGTTTATCTGACGGGATTAAAGTCACCGAGGATTTTACCACGTGATGCTATGGCTAAAAGAGGAGAAAAATTCATTTAAAATCAAGCATCTTTATCTAAACTAGTGTTCAGACTAGGGTAGACGTAGCTCGCCCCTATACACGTGCTTCCATGCACGAGCAAGTCAGATATCATCTGCAAGTTCGTCGATTAAAGAGAAATAATTTCTTCGAAATGAATAGCATGATCAATATGGAGCAGCGTTTCTCTTGCCAGTTTACCAAGAGGTCGATCGCTTTTTACGGCTTTAAACCTGTCACCTATTGCAGCCGGTAAATGTTTATCACGGAAAAACCGTGATACCGTGAAGTATACCATTTTGTAGTTTGATTTAGTCAACCTATTTATTTCTAATGCTACAAGCGTTTGTATAGAAAAGGAGAGCACTATCAAAAGTGGCCGGACTCCTGGCTATAATTAGCCGTTGTATTCCAATAATTGAAACATACAAATTATCCCAAAAATCTAACAATAATTGAAGTTCAACACAGTACTCTTGTGGCAATGATTCTGTCCAAGGATATCCGCGGAACAAGTGTTCATTCTGAACAAGCAATGAAACAATTTAATGGTTACAGTGAGTAGAACAAACAAAATTTGTATACAAAACGCGATATAATTAGCATGGACTTCTAATCTGTCAATGACTGACTGCTGGGTCTTGAGCATGCGGTTAACGAGATTGATACGTCCTAGTTTCGAAAGGCTCTGTTTAGGTGAGGGTAAAATTTGATTTGGTAAGCAAAAACGGCAAACTTTCCCAGGGCTCTATACTTGGTCCAATCGCCAATTTGATCCGTCCGTGATTTAACATCATAACAGTATTTTAATAGACAACCATTTTTTGATTGACTTTCTCATTAAAAGGATATCATTTTTATGCGCGCTTTTGTTTTCTCAAAAAGTCGAAATATACGGAAAAAATCCATATCAAATACAATAAAGTTTTGTACTCTACGTAAAACGCATCATGCTCATCATTTAAATTTATAGGAACCAGTATACAATCTCGACTTAAAGCCTCGTCGAAAAGACCGAGTAGATCAAGAGAAATAATATCCAACGTAGGTATATGTGATTGATTTACAAAAGCATTATACCCGAGGAACTTTTTCGAGGCTCGAATGGTTCGTCAGCCACGCACGACCAGATTGATGTGAACAATAAGAAACAGAAACAATTCGAAAATTGTCTTTTTGAACTACCAAAAATAAACCTTTTTGTATTGATAATGTTCATCGTATGTGTTGTAATTTACTGCTGTCCATAGTCTTTTTATTCGATTGTACACACCATGCTAAACTCTCTCACCATTCGGTAATTAGACATCTCAGATCTTCCATTCACATTTACACACGCCTGCTCTTCCTACGAAACAAAGCTGGTAGTGACGGGTGTCTTCAAACACACATTTGAAAGAATCTGAACACGCGTCTCGACTGTGTAGACTATTGCTTTGTGATAGTGATAGCGTACGAAAATCTGCAAAAGGTAATCGGTGAAAAACTAACAACAATGTTGTTAGTCAGCGTAAGAAGAAGAGCGAGCCAGCTCATAAGGTACCGCGCTCACTAACAAGTAAGAAAACGCAGCCGCGTCTCGGCAATTTAGCGACAGTTAACTGGGCTTCAATTCGCAGCGAATTGCGAGCGCTGCAAAAAAGGCGCTTTTCCTGAGAAAAGTTTGAAAACTAGGACCAGAAATATTCTGATCCAAAATGAGCAAGAGCCTTTTATACAGGAAGCTAAATGACGACGCAGTTTAGATCGCCAATGCGTACAAAATTTATTGCGTCCAGCAGACCTTAATCCCAATCTCCGGATAGCTCGGGTACATAGAATCGGTCTGTACAAGAAAGGAAACCAAGCAAGGCCAATCTTGGTGGAATTCAGAAACCAGAGAGACAGAGACCTGTTTCTTTCCAAAGGCTGGAGTATTTTCAAAGCGTACATAGAATGGATGGCGGGGATGCGATTTACACTGTCCCAACTCTTAGTGCGGAAATGGGTGGCTCTCTAAGCGAAGTAGTTTTTGCACGGATGATGTTGCTCGTAACCTGAAAAATCTAGACGGAAATAAATCCGACGGACCTGACAATGTTCATTATAAAAATGTAAAGGAAATATCTAAAGTACTAGCAGAGCCTTTATGTAAGTTATACAACGAATCGCTCTGCAAAGGCATCCCACCAGATGACTGGGAGAAAGCCATTGTCGTATCCATTTCATAGGGAGGTTGCGCAAACATATTTAAGAATTTCCGACCGGTAAGCTTGACTAGTGTTTTGTGTGAAACCTTGGAGAGACTTATCAGGGATCGGTTGTGCAGCCACCTCGTGAACAATTCATCGTTAGGCTCGGTTCAACATGGCTTTCTTAAAAGAAGGTCGTGTTTCTCGAATCTTTTATGCATTTTAGATAGAGATTCCAAGACACTGGATGCAGGCGGACGGGTAGAGGTCTTTTACTTAGACTTTAGTAAGGCCTTTGATTCGGTTAGTCACAGGTTCCTACGGATGAAGCTCGCGGGAAGGGCATATCTGGTAAGCTTCACGACTGGAAAACCAGAGTTCTTCGTAATAGATCCTTCCAGGTCCGTGTAGGTGATACTACCTCTGAATTCGCAACAGTAACCAGTTCGGTCCCACAAGGTTCAGTATTAGGCCAAATAATCTTTCTGATCTTCTTCGATGATCTGGCATCGCACTTGTCATGTCCCTGCTACATTTTTGCTGATGATGTCAAGTTCACCGGATCCAGTGATCATGGTGATTTGTTGAGAGATATTGGAAAGATCATTTAATGGTTGCAGGGTTGCGATGTTCCTCTGAACTATAGTAAATGTCATCTGTTGTCTGCAGCAGTCAAAAGAATTACAGTAACTGCGAATAAGGGCAGGATCGACTTTTAATCTTTTCAGAGGGTTAAGGATTTGGGTATAGTCGTAACAACGGACTTGGAATGGGCTGCGCGGTGTGCCTCGGATGCACAACGAGCTAGAGGAGAACTCTTCGGGCTTAAATCCGTTCTGACATGTAGAACGCAGGAAGTGTTTATCCGTTTATATACGGCGATTGTCAGGCCGCATCTAGAATACTGCGTGCAAGCCTGCAGCCCCTTCTTTCAAAAAGACATATTACTACTAGAAAGAGTCCAACGCCTGGCTACCAAAATGGTTGAAGTTATGTTTGGGAAACCCTACGAAGAACGTCTAAATTCTTTAAGTCTTTTCTCCCTTTGGCGTTGGCGTCTACCGGGTGACCTTATAGAAACTTTCAAAATCCTGAAAGGCTCACGTGACGAGGGTTGTCAAATCCTGTTGTCTCGAGCGATCAACTATTCAACTAGAGGACATACATTTGAACTCGCAAAAAACCACAGCCGTCTGAATATTAGTCAACACTTTTTCAGTGAAAGAGTGGTAAGCTTCTGGAACAAGCTGCCTAAGGATCTAATCGCTTGCACATCAATAGGTGCATTCAAGAGGGGTTTGGATACCCTGTGGCCTGAGCTGTTCCCAGACTTTTTTCCGTGAATATGCAGGTGGTCTGTCGACATAATTGTCCATTATTTTGTTAATTTTGAATTTATATGTTCTTTACCACGATTTAAAAAACACAAAAATCGTGTTATATAATGCCTCGTTTTAAATGTCATGTTTTAAATATACGTGTAGTGGACTGACCACTACAATAATGTCCCCAAGAATGTTGAAGAAAAGGCATACGAGATTAATGGTTTATCGCGGCAGCCAAAAGGGTGCACGAAGGTACATGGTAGCAATCACGGAACACGAATCAACGGAAAGTCAGTTGACTGAAATTGAGAACCTCTGTCAGTGGTAATAGTGTTCGGTACACCAAAGTTGCTGATCCAATATTGAACGAAAGCTTTCGCAACCGTTTCTGCACTGATATTCGGTATGGCTACAGCCAATGGCCAACGGGTAAAACGGTCGACGCAGGTCAATATATAGGAGCAACCATTAGAGACCGCCAATGGACAAACGAGATCCGAGTGAACGTGCTGAAAGCGCTCCGTAACAGGTGGAGATACACCAGGGGAACTGATGGTGTGACGTTGGACTTTGCTTTATTGACATCGGAAGCAACTCTTGGTTCAAAGTTGAATGTCTTTATGCATGTCAGACCAAAGATAACGAGAGTTTATCAGCTTTCGAGTAGCTTTTATTCCGGGATGTGATAAACCATGTAAATGCTCGAATACGTTACGTCTTAAATCTGATGGGACAATTGGAGGGCTTTACCAGTAGACATGTCACAAACCAGATAAAAATTGGAATTAGGTATCGTAATACGGCGGATTTTACCCGATTGTGAAGTAATATACCGACTTATTACAGGGTCATTTTGCTACGAAAATCGATTCTAGGCAGGTCGATAGTACATAACTGAATCCGAGAGAATGTATCCTCAACTGTGTTTGACGAGCCGGAAAGATATAAAATGTCACTCGTGAGTTGCGAGATATAATCTAAGTGACGTATTTCTCGAGGCGAATATCGATCTGATTGTGCAGAAAGAGCAAACGTTAAGGGCTTGTGATCGGTCTATACTGTGAAATCACGGCCTTCAAGCAAATGTCTGAAATGTCGTATCGCATAATAGATAGCCAGTAACTCACAGCCGAACGTACTGTATCGAGTTTGAGCTGGTTAAAGACGACGAGAAAAGAAAGCGAGTGGCTTAGTGATATTGTATTTTTCTTGTTGAAGGACCCCGCCGACTGCTTTTTGTGATGCGTCTGTAGCGAGAGACAATCGAGCATTGGGGTTCGTTGATAAATGAGTCAGTGATGTGACTTTGTTTAGTGCAGATTTGAGTTGTTCGAATGATTTGATGGCTTCGTCATTCATTTTAAATTGACGTTTCTTTCCACGTAACAAGTCAGTCAATGGTTGTGAAATCATAGCGCATTGTGGAATAAAACGTCTATAATAGTTGACCAAACCCAAGAAACGTCTGACTTGACGGATGGAGCTGGGACATGGATAATCTTGGATAGCTGATAGTTTTTGAGGTAACGGTTTTATACCGGAACTATCAATTCGGTGTCCAAGGATTTCGATGGAACTCACACCAAACAGACATTTATCGGGATTAACCACAATGCCGTAGTGGGATAGACGTTGAAATACTTCACGAAGGTGTTCAAGATGTTCAGTGGGATTTGTACTTGCGACTAGGACATCATCAATGTACACGTAGACGAAAGATAGACCGAGGAAAACTTGGTCCATGAATCTCTGGAAGGTCTGTGCAGCATTGCGTAGACCGAATGGCATCCTGAGAAATTCGAACAGACCAAATGGAGTGGTGATGGCAGTTTTGGGAATATCTTCGTCAGCTACAGGAATTTGATGATATGCCCGCACTAAATCCAACTTCGAGAACACAGATTTTCCGTGAAGAGATAGTGCAAAGTCGTGTATGTGCGGAATCGGATATCGATCTGGGATCGTTACACGATTTAAAGCACGATAATCGCCACATGGACGCCAGGCGTCCGGTTTGTTCTTTTCGACCATGTGAAGAGGAGTGGCCCAAGGTGAATTCGATGGACGGATTATTCCGAGTTCCATCATATGCTCGAATTCTCGTTTGGCAGCTTCAAGTTTGTTAGGCGCCAGTCTGCGTGGTCTACTGAAAACCGGGGGTCCACGGGTTGAAATATGGTATTTGATGTCATGCTTCACAGGGGTGTCGTGTGTACAGGGTTTGAAGATATCTGAAAATTCCCTGATGAGCGAAACGTAATTCGGAGCAGTATCTGGAATCAGGACTCGAATAGTTTTTATGGGAGAGTTGCACAAATGGCCGATGACGTTAATCTTTGTGACATTGTCTATGAGTTTTCGTGTACTCATGTTGACTGAAAGATTAAAGTGTGAGAGAAAATCGGCTCCCAGGATAGGGGTTTTTACATCGGCAACAGTGAAAATCCATCGAAAGTTTCGTCGAAGACCGAGGTCGATGGAAAGTGATCGCTGGCCGTATGTGGTTATTCGAGTACCGTTCGCCGCTTGTAGAGTCAATGAAGAGTGTTTTTTGCGTTTTGAGATATTGGGTGGGATGACGCTCAGTTCGGCTCCCGTGTCGATCAGAAAACGCATCTTTGTTAAACCATCAGTGACGTAGAATAAGCGGCTGGTGGTATTGCCAGACAATGCTGCCGCTTCTACTGTCTGGCTTCGCGGTTTCCCTGGTTGTGGTGTTTTGATTTGAAGCTGCATGGGGACGTGCAATGCCTGGCTTTTGCTCCAAAACGGCGATGATAGTAGCATAGCTCAGATGTTCGTGTTGGGCTGTGTGGTTTAGTGTTTGGAATGTGTTTCCCTCCACGGTGAGAACGGCTTCGACTTCTGTTTAAGTGTTGTATTTGTAAAGCCAATTCGCTTATCTGGGATTTCAAATCCGATATATCCTTGTTCAAATCTGCGTTGGAAGTACAAGGGGTGGGTGGGCTGACTGTGTAGACCGATGAGTTACGAGAGATGTCAAAGACTTCGTCTGCAACTTGAGCGAGCTTGTCTAGGTTACTTTCGTTTACCATGCTAACCAGAACTTTACGCAAATCGTCTGGCAAACTCTGGAACCAGATATGTCGTATAACTCGTTCGTCCACCTTCTGTGTGCCCTGTAACTGTACCAAATGGCGTAAGTGTTGCGAAGGTGTTCGATCTCCTAGCTCAGAGCTGGATAAGAGTTTTAGCAAGTTTTGCTCATCGGTGGAACCAATTCGAGAAATAATTGCAGATTTGAGCTCATCGTACGGATCTGTGGTAGGTTGATCATAAATTAAATCGGCAACTTCTCTAGCGATGGAGGTTGGAAGCATTCCGACAACGCGGTTGTAGCGTGTGCGTTGTGTTCGAACTCGGTATGACTCGAATAGAGCTTCGATTTGTGCAAACCATAGACGTGGTTCTGTCGCGTCGAAGACTGGTAATGTGAATTGATTGATAAAATCATCTTCCATCTTGTTTTCGTTATTTGCACTATGGTTCATTGCGTTAATCGAATTGAATGCGTGTTCGGGCTCACCAATTTGTAGTGGATAGCGAGGAATAGATTCTGAGGCTGCGTGTATTCCAGTTATATCCAAATACAATTTTGACAATTTTGACAGAAAACCACAGGAGAGCGAAAACCGTGCGTAGACGAAGAGTGTATTGTAATTAATGTGAGATTAACAACAAGAAAATTTGAATTACAAAATTATTGATTACTATTGATTAAATATTTGAAACGTTACCACATTATCAAGGTCAATTGTTATGTACAGTAAAACAATGTTGTTACACAGCCCTCTTCCAAGAAGTCTGGTCAGAGGATACTTCTGATCAGGAGGTGACAATTGAACTGGCTAAGCGGTGTCAGGACGTTCCAGGCTGGAACATAGTCTCTCAGCAACCAGTAACTTTGAAGTCAGTCAAGGCACTTGATCTGCGTGGGTCGATTGTCGGTGGTGACCAGGGTAGAATACACGAAAACAGATAATTACTAAGCCAAGTCACGTCTCACATGGAGTGAACGTGCTGCCAGAGCTGAATCACATGGGGTGAACGAGCTGCTAGCGGGAATCGCCCGTCTGGCATGGTCTTAGTATGAACCCAGTAGGAGCAGATGTAGGCACATCCGTAGGCTTGACAACGAAGAACCAGAAGCTTCGAAAACATAGTCCGTGCTGAGAAGTTCTTGCACCCCCAGGGTCGATGGCGAACAGCCTCGTCTGGAGAAAGCTGAGTGGCGTGTCGTCGGGCTGATAAGGACCTTGTCTGAGATTTTCGTGTTGGGCGGCGTGTGCTCATTGTTAGGGCTACCGGGAAGATGGCGACAGGCGTCGGCGATCCGGGGGTGGCGCGTGCCACGGTTTCCACAGCGAGAGGTGCATGTGTACCGGAAGGGATACACGAAGAATGCGTGTGTTTCGGGCTACCGGATATGATGGCGACAAGCGTCGGTGATCCGGGTGTGGCGCGTGCCACGTTTTCCAAAGCTGGAGGTGCATGTGTACCTGAGAAATGAGAAGAAAAAACTCTTTGGTGTATGGTTTTATGGCCACGACCGAGTTATAATGAAGAGGTACAAAAAGCATGCACGGGATATACCAAGCGATAATAACGTGTTAAATACCCGCTACATAATTGGCAAATGTGCCGTTCCGGATTCTCACTGTAGAGATGGCGGATTGCGGGTAAATACTTGATGTACACGTGGTTATTATCAAATATGGTGGGGTTGCCATGAAAGTGTCATGCTGCGCGTACCCACTGGCTTTCGGCCATACTACTATTTCCGTAACAAACGTGACGCAACCACGAATGCCAGGATGGAAAAGATTGGTATGGTGTGACTAATGCGCCGTCTAAATGCAGACAGGGTAAGTAGTAGGAAAGCGCTTTGCGATAAGTTTCAAAGGATATTGCCCAAGCCATCGGGCAAGGGGAGACGTGTGATGAAATAATAGCCGTCCCAGAGCTGTGCGATGGCGGCATCGGTACTTTGCACTGCAGCGATTTCGCTGAGTTCGAGGGAGACTGGCCAGTCTATCACACACGTTGTAAGGATAGGAATAGTGGCACCTAAGATATATCGTATGTCAGTCGTGAAATGACCGACAAAATCTTGGTGCGTAGTCTCTCTAGGAGAGTATTTACTCGACGATCCGTTGATTGATGTACGAGAAGCATACAAGCAGTAAACAAAGTAAACTATCAGCCCTGTAGATTGTGTTCTAACCCGACTTGTGAATTGATCAAAAAGTGTAGGTATGTGATGCATATGACGTTTTGATGTAAAACGTGTTAAAGGAGGTAAAATTATCCCGATGTAAATCGGGAAAAGACGTACCAGAAAAAATCACGAATTGTGCTTGGATATTGGGCTTACAAATTGTAGTACACGAAGGATTCGTGCATCACTTCGGGTTCACCAATTTGTAGTGGACTGATCACTACAATAATGTCCCCAAGAATGTTGGAGAAAAGGCACAGGAGATTAATGGTTTATCGCGGTAGCCAAAAGGGTGAACGAAGGTACATGGTAGCAATCACGGAACACGAATCAACGGAAAGTCAGTTATTGAGGTCAATTGTTATGTACAGTAAAACAATGTTGTTACATACGCACCAATTTTCAGTAACTAACCTTTTACCGGCTTGGTGAAGGAAAACCCTTTCCGTTTTTCTCAGTCGCAGCTACAAATTCTGGGACCGAAAGACAGCCTGGAAAACACCGGACGTACCATCGCATACGACGAGGATACCAGTTCAGTTCAGTTCAGTTGCTCAGGACAGTAAGTGGCGAACGAGCCAATCGAGCGTCCAGAATTTTTTTCGGTGGAAAGCTGCAGAGAAGCAACCACCACTGCCAAAGCCTTTATTCTTATTGTGGTTTGGATATCCTCGACGATCGCGATGCCAAGGGATTATCCGGGTTGTATTTAGGAAGCACCACGTAATGAATGATGCTGGAAAGATAAGAATACATTTCTCCTCACCAGTACGGTGAGAGGTCAGCTAAAGAAGAGTTGTGTATTAAACAAACAGAACTTTAGCATTTACTTACTTACCAAACAACGATAAAAATGGTGAACAACCTAATCTTGCATAAAAATTAGGGGGAGAATTCAGGAAAAAGCTTACCCCAGATGCGGTCCAAACCCTGCTTAAAACTTACGACAGAACTGCAGGATATAAGTTCTTCTGGAAGCCGGTTCCAGAAATTTACCACCCTGAGGCTGAAAAAGTTTTTCCTGGAGTCTAGTCTACATCGCTCCTTAGCAAGTTTGAGTGAATGGCCCCGGGTGCCCAGCTCAGGACTTAAGGCAAAGAAGTCGGTCATGCTAACGCCACTTAACCCCTTCAAGATCTTAAAGGTTTCAATTAAGTCACCTCTCAAACGACGGCGCGTAAGTGAAAAAAGTTCTAGGGACTTTAGGCGTGCAGCGTAAGGTTTCCCTCGCTGACCCTCAATCATGCGAGTTGCGAGACGCTGTACGCTTTCGAGTTGAACGATATCCTTCTTGTAGTAAGGGCACCACGCCTGGACACAATATTCTAAATGCGGCCTAACTAATGCCTTGTAAAGGGGCAGGAATACTCGGGTCTTCTGCTGGATAACACGGATCTCAGCCGAAAGAGAACTTTGCGAGCACGTTGAGCTGCAGCGGCGCATTGGTCCTCCCATTTGAAGTCCGTCCTAACTAGTACTCCTAAATCCTTAACACGCTGTGTGGCGCTTACAGTGAGAGAATTGCCCGACACCTGAACTGAAATCTTATCAACCAGTGCTGACAAGAGTTGGCTCTTATTAAGGTTAAGTGGGAGGTCCCACTGTGTGACCAGTTTATGACCCGTTCAAGGTCGTGCATCAAGGTATCTTCGTCCGTTGATCCGATGAATTTAACATCATCCGCAAAAATGAAGCATGGGCACTTCAATGCAGAGGACAAGTCATCGATGAAAATCAGGAATAGAAGAGGACCAAGTACCGAACCTTGGGGTACACCACTGATTACGTCGGTTTCATTCGACAGCGTAGATCCTACCCTAACTCGGAATGTCCTACCTGTTAGGAAGGCCTTTATCCAAGCAAGTAGACTACCCCGAATGCCTTTTGCTGCTAGCTTAATCTCTAGAAGGCGGTGGTTTACGGAATCAAAAGCCTTGCTGAAGTCTAGGTAGAGGGCTTCGACAGGCTTCCCTTCATCCATCCTTTTAGTGGCAGTATTGAGAAAACTAAGAAGGTTTGTCAGGCAGGATCTACCCTTAAGAAATCCATGCTGAGTTACACTCAGTAGAGAATGCCGACAAAGATGCTGACAGATTTTGTCACGCAGCAGTTTTTCCATTACTTTCGAGACGATACTAGTCAGGCTGACAGGTCTATAGTTACCAACAGTTGAGCTGCAACCACCCTTGTGTATTGGCACGATTATAGCTTCTTTCCACTCACTAGGAACCACTCTCATGTTCAAGCATGAATTGAAGAGCTTGCATAAGGGTTCTGTAAGCACTGGGGCAAGATTCTTTAGCATAATCGAGTGGATACCGTCTGGTCCCTCAGCTTTGTTGACGCGAACATGGATAAGTGCTTCATACACCTCGGATTCCATGAAGGACAACTCATCTAGTGCAGGAGCGCCAGGTAGTAGATTAAACGAGCTAGACGGAGCAATTAAAGAATTATCACGTCTCTGAACGCCACTGAAGAACCTAGAGAAGGCACTCGCCTTAGACAGGTCGGTATCGGCTAATTTTCCGTCCTCCAGATTTAAATCTCCAATGTTTTCCCTGGTTTTTCCTTTCGATTGAGCGTAGCTATAAAATCTTTTGGGATTGGATTTAGCATCCCTAGCTAAGGATAACTCAAACTCCTGTTTGAGCAAACGCTGTATTTTAACACAAGAGTTCCGAGCGGTTTTGTATCGGACCCAAGAACCAGAAGTGAGAGATAGCTTATATTGCCGCCATAAACGATCTCGTTTACGGGTAGACCGACGAACTCGAGGAGTCCACCAGGGCGGCCTATGATGCTTTTTCACGACTTGCAGCGGAGCGTGCTTGTCTTGTAACTCCTAAGATACTTACAAATTCTATCCCAGTTTTCACTTACATTAAAATCGTTAGAGAACTGAAAGAAAGATTTTGAAGTCTGTAGAAGAAAATCCCAGTCTACAAGCCTAAAATTTCGTCTAGGGCGAGCAGTAGGTTTGTGAAACCGCAGTACCGCTTCGAAGCTTATCATTACGTGATCGCTTTTGCCGAGCGGTGGTAGGTATTTTAAGAATCTAACGGCTTCGGGCTGGGACGACAATACTAGGTCGAGAGTGGATGGAGTACACCCATTACGAAACCTCGTAGGATCACTCACATGCTGATGCAGCGCATGATCATGGAGCCATTCGAGAAACATTTCGGATTGCTTGGTGACTAAACCTACAGAGACGGCCCAATTTATGTCCGGGAGGTTGAAATCACCTAAGATGAGTACGCTGGGAGCTGATTGAAACAACCTGTCGAGCGTCTCAATCAGCTGTGTAATCTCCTGCTGGACTGCACTGGGTGTGACGTAGACACAAGCAATTGCGAGGGCTGACTTGTAGCAAGTCAGGATACTCGTAACAACTTGGACGTTTTCACTGGTTAGGGATATACCCGTTCCTGTATTGTGCAAGCCATACTCTAGGAGGAGTGCAACGCCACCGCCTCTCCTGTCGCCAGGTCTATCGCATCTAATGACGAGATACTGCTCGCTGATGTTTGTTGGCACATCGTCAAGCGCGGACAGCCATGTCTCAGAAAGCGCTATAACCCGGGGGTGCAACTCAGCCACACGAAGAGAGAGGTCAGCCCACTTATTCCTTATGCTGCACACATTAGCGTACAGCACTGGGGCGCTGGTTTTGCGTGCTTCTGAAACTAACCCTGATTGGCCCTCGGTCGAAGCACCCGAGGGAGG
This sequence comes from Atriophallophorus winterbourni, assembly GCA_013407085.1. Taxonomy (NCBI): domain Eukaryota; kingdom Metazoa; phylum Platyhelminthes; class Trematoda; order Plagiorchiida; family Microphallidae; genus Atriophallophorus; species Atriophallophorus winterbourni. Next base: position 29,563 of record JACCGJ010020880.1, on the reverse strand, counting down.
TGCACGTTTTTTGGCGTGCTACTTAAAGCAGGAGTATCTGGTTCAACAACCTCTTGCATGGATGTTACGGACCGTTGACTGAAGATTGAGGCCGCCTCTATCGAATAGCAACAACTAGAGAAATTTGCTCGGCTCCTATCATCATTTTCGATAATCGCGTCAACGTCATCTAATCCGGACAGCCAGACTCGTAGCGATGAGCTTTTCGGTAAGATCTTAACGGATTCACTAGCGCTACGGTTTGCATCAGTCTTACGGATAGCAGATGTCCTTAAAGCGAAGTTTCTCCTATGTCTAATATGAGATGGAGGGTTGTCTGGCTTAACCTGAAGCTTGTCTAGAGTTGTTGTGGCGATGAATTCAGCCCTAGACAATAACGCATCCCGATCCGCCTGGTACTTGAATTCTACCAGTATTGGCCTAGGGCGGTTATCCATCTTCCATCTCCCTACACGGTGAACTCGCACCATGGGAGTAGAAGGCTTTAGACCTACCATCCGGATGAGATCGCTAATACATCTGCGATCAAAATCTCTTCGACTTTTTGATTCCCTAATAAAAGGCTCCGCTCGATTAAAAACTAGAACATTTCGGGTTCTAGTTTTTGAAGAATAATAAGAAGTGCCGTTAAGTGACTCAACTTGCTTACGCAAACCGTTTAATTCCTGGATAATTTTATCCAGCTCGGGTGAGCCAGCAACATTTCCATGTTTCTTCCGTTGAGTATGGGCTTTACCTTGCTTGGTACGTTTTTTCGGAGTTTGGGCTACGTTTACGACCTTCGGAGAGGAAGCTTGCTTTGAAGGACTAGGTAACTGGATAGCTACGTCTACATTATCAGGGGATGCCCTTTTTTCCGCCTTTTTGATAGCACGCTTTCTTGAAGTCCTGGCTCTATTTACCACCTTAGGAGAGGTAGCTTGCTTGGAAGAACATTGCAGCCGGCTAGATTTGTGCGCTAGTAAAGAATGAACCAACTTTGGCAGTGGTGGGCGCTCCTTCGAAGCTTTCCACAGACAGAAATTCTGGACGCTTGATTGGCTTATCAGCCATTTACAGTCCTGTGCCAACTGAACTGAACTGAAATATAATGTCACTGATACTGAAACGTTGCGCGGTATGTTTGATTCTTTTGTTTTTCCATCGCATCATTAAAAAATAACGGAATACAGTTATATTATTTTCATGTTACTTTTATATTTAATTGGAAAAGCATTCTGATTTTTGTAATATTTTATCTATCAACGGAAATTTTATTTGAAATTCCATTGTTTCTTTTATATTTTTGAAAATCTTTTGATATTGTATTTATTTCATTATCAACAGATTTCAACATTGTTATGACTAGAAAATCTCCAAAAGTAGATAATACAGCACCTACTGCAAAGAAGAACCAATGGAATCGGGGTCCTGATGCTCGCTCTGGGGACTCTTGTTTTGTATTCTCTAAACGGGTGTCGCATAACACAAAAGCTCTACAATGTGAAATATGTTTCGAATGGATGCATATTTGGTTGCGGAGGAATAAAGCCAGAAACATCGATGGCTTCAGAAGACATCTGGCGCCATTATTCGCACGGTACGTAAGGTATGCTTTTCACCGTCAAATGTTATACACGGAAATAGAATGTCGTAGCTGCATATACTAAAACGGCTAAAGGGCTCGACAGAGGAGACATGGATAGTGACTCAACCCCAGCGGAGGACAAAACCACCTATATGTGGAGCAGACTTGCGTCCCAATAGCATCCCTGAGCGCGATTGATGACGTAGCTTCCTCGATTACAAACCGTTTAAAAAATGGTATTAGTACGGATGGTGCATCGAGCGTGCATGAATAAAACTTATGCAGACGTGACGTCTAATGGGCTATCTAGTGATCCAGGCTATGCAATCTTGGTACAACGATTGAGTAAAATAGAGACTTAGCTTCATGTAGCGAAACAAGTGCCTACTACTGAAAATCCTGTTGGATCTCTAGTTTCAATAGAGCCGTATTTGGATGCTCGAAAGCGATGCCTGATTATGGTGAATGATCGCGAGCAAACTGGAGACACGGTTGAGATACGTTTATAGCAAGAGCGCACTTTTCTACAACCCATTTTTCAAAGCTATTTAATCAAGGGGATGCGAAACTTACTATTATTTTCGCATTCCGACATGGCCAAAAAGTGAGGAGGATATTCCGCGGACATTGAAAATGGTTTTAGTTTCGTCTTAAGGGAGAGACGTTCAAGATACTACGTGACCTGTCTCATGAGGATAGAATTAAAATGAAAACAGTCACCCAAGAATTGCGAGCACGTAGGGAAGCTGGTGAGGTATAGTGGATTTTTGAGTAGTGAGGAGGAAGCCACACATTCATTAGAAGCTGCTATCAACCCTACCCCACTTAATGCTTTTGTGTAAAGATTCCAAGGATTGATTTTCAACACGAGTCTACATAATAAACTTGTTGGGGTTAATGAAATTGTTTGTCAGCGAAAGCCAGATATAATTTCTGTTACGGAATCCTCGGTAAAAATTGATTTATTTGATATTGGGTGCGCACTACCACACCATACGCTTTTCAGAAGTGACAGAGTAGCTTCGTGATCTGCTGGTTGCGTTGCTGTGTACTTTAAAGAGCACCTGGTTGTGGAAGTATTGGAAAGGTTTCAACATGATGCTGGAAATGCTGAAAGACTATGTTGTAAGGTGAAGTCTAGCTCTGGGGCTGCAGCACTTGAGGTCAATAACCGCTCAACTGCCGCGTACGGTCCTGAGTTATGTTCTCACATCAAACGGCATGGTATTACTGGCGACTGTATCATTCTTGGAGATCTGAATAATCCTGATATAAACGGGGTGGATTTAGTTTCGTGGGGTGAACCATTCCGGCAAGAATTCCTAGATACGAATTTGAAACTGAATTTGATGCAGAATGTAAACGATCCCACGAGGATATGTGTCTGACAAGTTTCTTTGATTTTAGATTTTGTGGTCACATCAAGATTTTCCCATGTTATGAATATATCGATCGAGACCCCTATTGGATGCAGCGATCACTGCTCTTTATGGTTCGTTTGGAATAGAAATCTTCAATCGAGAATACGAACGAATGCCATGAGAAACTACTGGAAATTTATTATTATTATATTTGCACAATCTGATACAGATATAGTGCCGTTCAACATAAACAATGAGATGTACAAAGCGAGAAGGGGGTACAAAGCGTTGTCATCGGCATCGTTGAACGTAGGCATGATACTACCCGGTTGCCTACACCGAAGTAGGGGAGATTTCGTTTAGGGGTCCCACCCCGAGCCTTTACCCACAAGGCAGTGGAGCGAGAGAGGTTCGCACCTATCGGTGGCCGGTGACCGACGAAGCGGTTCATACGCCCTTTTCTGGGAATTTCCAGTTCGGAGCCCGATAACCCCGTTGATAGTTTGGTGACTTCAGTTTTTGCCTGTGCACCATACAATGTCCTTGGATAGGACAAGGGGCAGTGACTTTTGGAGCGGCGAGTCACATCCGCCGCGTCGTGGTGTCATCATTGGATTTTTGTGGCTTTTTTATAGGGAGAACGCTTGCCAGGCGAAAACCCACCACACCCTCAGACACCACCGCCGAACCTTTCGCTGAGCTCGAGAACCGAGCCTCCAGCTGGCACCAACGTGGAGGTATTTCGGCAAGCCAGCCATTATTTTCGGCAAGCCAGCCTGGAATTAAACAGAGTCTAATCACGTCTGCAGACTCGGTTGTTATGGTATGGTATGAAAGCACAAGCCTGATCCAGGCAAAAGTGCCGCACAGTCCGAGACGCACGAGTGCTAGATACTGTCAGGTTGCCCAGGCCTAGACAGATATGAGGGGGTAATTGAATGGCAGTGAGACTCCAGCGTGTTTCAGCATCAGCCCACTACCGTTGACCAATCAATTTAGCACGATGTTAGCCGAGCACAAAGAATGCTGCACTGATGAACATCCTGCAGACTCGGTTGACTGGTCGCTCACTCCATCTACGAATGTTGATACCTGTATGTATGTATGAAAGCACAATTCTGCAAAGTACCGCACAGTCATAGACTGCACATGGGCGAAGAAACTGTCAGGTTGCCCCGGCTGAGACAGATATGAGAAATAATATAGAAATGGTATTGATACTTGTTGGTTGGACTTTTGTGTAAAATATAATCGCTTGAAAATCACGCCCCATTGATGAATGGAAGATCCCCCGCTAAAGGGCGGCCATGGTTCTTAGCATTATTCGTAAATACATGAAGAAAAGAAAGTGGTTATGGCGGAAGTTCTCGTCCAGCGAATTCACCAATGACTGTGAAGCCTACAAAGTTATCCGCAACAAGTGCACCGATCTAAAAAGATAAAAATGGAAAGTTATGAAACTCGTTTGGTGGACGAAGCCAATTCGGTGCTGAAACGCTTGTTTGCGAACTTAAGACGTAGAACTGAAGCTTCTCAACGGTTATCTTACTTGAGATCTATGAGAGGTTCGACTGAACATGAAGATGAATGTAAAGCAGTTCTTCTTGCCGCTCATTACAGTTCGGTTTACACAGAGGAGACGTTTCCAATTCCTCTGCTTATGAGAGCAGCACCGAAATGCCGAATATCCTGATTTCGTCAGAGATGGTGCACTATTGATTTGAACGACTCGATGTACACGCAGCAACTGGTTCTGATGCAATACACCCACTCCCTTTAAATGTATTGTCAGGTATCATACACAAACCACTGTCGCTAATCATTAGTTTATCCCTGAGATGTGGTTGGTTACCTCAAGATTGGAAGTACGGCATTGTCAAACCGAAGTATAAGGGCGGTGAAACCAGTGATTTAGTAAAGTTAAGATTTGGAATACGAGCGTTGTTCTGTGAGCCAAGACAAGGGGGTTGTCGTGTTGTTTTGACATTTCTTTTATTGTGTACACACGCTTATTTTACAGTATCACACATCTAACCTTTTTGCTTTTGTTATAGCTCATACTCGAGTTCTTTAGTTGATTAAAGCCTTTCTATCAGGTGTTATCTTCTCAACGTTCGTTTGTGTTCTGATCATCTCTGACTCTCGTTACAGGGGTTCAAAAGACAAAGCCGTCGCTAGATCGCAGTCGTCAGAAAGCGACCTAGGGCCTAACCAAACTGTTGAGCCCGAAGAAGGACGCACTTTGAGTTCGTTCTGATCATTTGACGTTTCTACATTGCATCAACATTTACATGCCATACCGCACATGAGTGAGCCTTAAAGGTATTCTAGCCCGTTGAATATTAGCACGATCGCATTCACTATTCCCCAATTCTGGACTCCAAATCCAGAGCTGTGCTTCATGCTGACAGAATCCTACTTCGAGATAAAATGTATAACACTAGATAAGCTCAAGTTCTTTTATGTGATTGGCTCTCTCGAATGCGAATGATTGTCTCTAGTTCAAGATATTTTGTTGAAAAAACCATATACTTACGAGAAACTAAAACAGCCACGATCACGCGACTCGTGGAGTCCGAACGACTTTGTATTCAACGGCATTTGACACAGGAAGAACTGGGGGATCGGACTCCGTCACAACTACTCAGAAGCATGCAGGCATTGGTCAGCAGCAAAACAATCGATCAGCGCTTCTTGAAACAGCTCTTCCTGCAACGTCTCCCAGTACATTTTCAACAAATATTAGCTAACTTTGTGGACATCGTCCAGATCAACAACCAACTGTAAGCACTGTCATGAAGACGTATCCAGCTGACGACCACCACAGTCGTGTCATCCGCAAGTTTGGAAAATCATCTCAACCGGCTTATGGGGGATAAAAGTCCCAAGAGGAGTCGCGGTGCAAATAAACGTGGTTTCTGCTGCTCCCACACGCGTTTTGGAAGTAGAGCACGAAAGTGTTCTACACCGTGCTCCTTTCAGAAAGCGGGAATCTCGAATGCCAGGTCGTGATGCAGGTCGCGAAGACTGGCATTTGTCACAAGGGTCGCCTCTTTTATGTACGACATGTTAATACAAACATGAAGTTTCTCGTCGATACTGGAGCTCAGATAAGTGTGATGTCTCCACGGTCACAAGACAGAAACAAATTATCCAGTATCGTGTTGGTCGCAGTCTATCGTACAGCTATACGTACATATTGTTAAAGACTGCTCGCCCTCAATTTAGGCCTTCGGTGACCTATCAATTGGGTTTTCACTATCACCGACGTTCCTAGTCCTATACTGTGCTTGGATATATTCCAACACGAAGGTATAGTGGTATACCCTAGGCGGTGCAAACTGACCATAAACTGCTTACAGACTGCATGCACGTCTCCCACCATCCAGAGCGATATACCACATTTACGCCCACCGTACTAAGAGCTAATAGAGTTTTTCATAGATATCACAATTCCTTAGTACCAGATGTTGGATGTAAAGCATGACGTCAATCACCAGATCATAACTACCAGGATGTGTGTGATGTGATGATGATCCAGGTAAAGTGCCACAGTGTCTCAGACTGCACGTGGGCTTAGATACTGTCAGGTTGTCCAGGCCTAGACAGTTATAACAAAAGAAATAGAAAGAAAATAGAAATGGTAGTGAGACTCCAGCGTGTCTCAGCATGCAGCTCACTGCCGTTGGCCAATCAATTTAGCAGGATGTTAGCCGCACAGCACAAAAATACTGCACGATTGCACATCCATGCAATCCGGGAACCCATGCTTAAGTAGAACGCGGAGGTTAGCCCCGGATAAGCTCAAAATCGATAAAAGCGAAGTTGATCATATGTTGCAAATGGGAATTATCCGCCCTTCCAGCAGTACGTAGGCGAATCCACTACACATGGTTCTTAAGAAGACAGCCATCTTCTGGAGACCATGCGGAGATTATAGAGCTCTGAATAAGCTCGAGAAAACAGGATAAGCATCAAATCCCTCATTTGCATGATTTCTCCATGTCAATGTATCATAAGCAAGTGTTCAGCAAGATTGATCTTGTTCATGCATATCACCAAATCCCAGTTTACTCAGCGAACGTGCTAACAACTGCAGTGATCACAACATTTGGTCTCTTCGACTTTTTACGCATGCCCTTTTGACTGCGCAACGCTGCGCAAGCGTTCCAACGTTTCATTGACCAGGTTACGCATGGACTGGATTTCGTCGTCGTCTACATCGACGACGATCTCCCGATTCTCCGAGGGTTTCAGGCCAATTTGAGTCTGCATCTTTCTACAGTTCCTCAAAATAGTATCGATGACCAATGGAGTGAGATTCAAACCTCCTTGGAAACAGCCCCGTTGGATAGTTGTGGGTTGACTTCCCGTGTAGCTCATCACTGGGTTTCTGCGAATTCTCTCCAATTAATGGACCAACGTCGGTTGCTTTGAATGAAAGAAAGAAGAAAGAAAAATGGTTTTATTCGAGTACACGAATTTTCAGCGATAGCATACATGATGCGTCACGAAGACTTATTAAACGTAAACTGGTTGCCAGTTTGAGAACCGACAGGGAAAGTTGGTGGAGTTCTAAGGCTACGGAAATGGAATCTGCGGCAGCTGTAGGCAATTTCAGAAAATTGTTCCAACTCATCAGAACAACTGGAAGCGGGCGACCAGGCATCAGTGAGTTGATACGTGAAGCAGATGGTTTGCCAGTTTTTAACATGCACAGACGCATGGAGCGATGGGCAGAACATTTTGAAGCACAGTTTAACTGGCCTTCTGCACCCACTGATTTCGAGAATACGGAACACTGTACCCCATGGTCGATTTCTCTTGAGGCTCCGACTCAATCAGAGATTTACAGTGTAGTCCGGAGCCTTAAGCGCCATCGGGCATCAGGTGCTGATGCTTTGCTTCCGTCATTGTTCAAAGATGGCGGTTTCGCTTTAGTTCGCGAACTTCAAGCGCTGTTCGCCAACATATGGGCTGAGGAACGCGTTCCGATCCCTTGGAGAGAATCAGTAATTTCTCCGATTTTCAAAAAGGGACGGCGCGATTCCTGTGAAAATCATCGGGGTATCAGTCTCATTTCAGTAGCTCCTAAAATGCTGGCGTCCATCCTGCTTCACCCATTGAGTAACAAACGGGAAGAGCAAATCTGTGACGAGCAAACTGGGTTTCGTGGCGGCCGAGGGTGCATATATCAAGTTTTCACACTCCGTTAGTTACTGGAGCAACGCCACACTTTTCGTAAACCAACTATCGTGGTATTCCTTGACATCCGAGCGGCATTCGATTCAATCGATCGTGAAAGTCTTTGGAACTGTCTACTGAGACATGGAGTGCCCGAGAAGTATGTTTGGATCTTGAAAGCATTATATTGCCAAACTTCGGGCAGGGTTCGAGCGTACGGACAATTGTCGTCCTCGTTCAATATCTCCAGCGGGGTGCGGCAGGGCTGCCCTATCTCGCCGTTCCTTTTTAACTTCGCGATCGACGATGTCCTGAGAAAAGCTTTAGCTGGCCTGGTGGGCACAGGTGTTGAACTTCTGCCGGGTGAGCGAGCGACCGATCTAGAGTATGCCGATGACATCGCACTTCTGGGAGATGACCCTCATATAATGCAACAAGCCCTGGACCGCCCGGCACTTGAAACTTCAAGGTATGGCATGTGCTTTGCGCCTAAAAGGTGTAAAACACTTACCCAGGATTGGAGCGGCTCTCTTCCAAACTTAACTGTGTGCGATGTCAATGTTTAATTGGTAGACAGCTTTGTTTACCTTGGCAGGTGTATCTCCGCTGGCGGTTGTGTCGAGTACGAGATCTCACATCGTGTTCGCAAAGCGGGTGCAGCGTTTGCTAACCTTCGCCACCTGTGGCGTCGACGCGATGTTTCACTCCATACTAAAGGCCGAGTGTACAACGCAGTGGTGCGTGCTACACTCCTTTATGGCTGCGAAACCTTGTCTATCCGAGCGGAAGATGTCCGTCGGCTTTCTGTTTTTGATACTCGTTGCCTGCGTAGAATTGCTCGCATTCGGTGGCAGCATCGTGTTACAAATATAGATGTCTGCAAGCGGGTGTTAGGACCAGGTGGCCACGCACTGAGAGAAATGCTGATGCTTGCTCGCTTGCGATGGTTGGGACATGTTTTAAGAATGCCTACTCACCGTTTACCGTACCGCGCCTTATTCGCAGAGCATGACAGAAGCTGGGAGAAAAGATCGGGTGGCCAGTCCATGACGTGGCGCGTTGGGATGAAGAAACTCACCGTAGCGCTAGGCTCAGTTGGGCGTATTCGTTTGCCTGGGTGAGGTCCAAAAGCTCCACCTAATAGTTGGCTGGAAACCTTACGCGATATGGCTACAAACCGAAGTCAGTGGCGCCAGTGTATTTTATCATGTGTGTCATAATTTTTTATTCGGTATTATTTTACATAAAAAACAAACAAACCCAAAAAATCGCATGCAGTGAAACTACAAAAACAAGCTGCTTTTTGTGCATTTGCTTTTGCGTATTCTGCTCGCCTGCTTTCCCTTTTCCACGCGCTTGCTTATCTGCTTTTCCTGCTTCATATTGCTTGGCACTTTGTCTGGCTCCAGACTTGTGCTTCATGATGATGATAATGATGATGATGACATCGACGACATCCTGTTTGCTAGTCGTTCTTTCAAAGATAGTGTTGATAGTGAGTTTATGCGACCTTGTAATCATCGTTGAACGCTGGCGTGATACCTCCTGGTTTACTACTCTGAAGTAAAGGCGATTTCTTTTAGGAGGTCCCACCCCGAGCTTTAACGCTTTGGCTTTACCCACAAGGCAGTGTAGCTAGAGTTTTGCACCTATCGGTGGCTGGTGACCGACGAAGCGTTTCCTACGCCCTTTTCCGGGAAATTTCCAGTTTGGAGCATCAGCATTATCATCATCACAGACAGCATTACACCGGTAGCGCGTACCCAATGCTTAACTGCCACACAACCATGAAAAAGTAAAATCCTAAAAGATGGGGAAGGGTGTGACTTAAATTGCTACGGCTTCTATAGAAGAGTAAGCACAAACAAACGGGGTAGAGGTGCCTACACCTCGAATGGAACATCATTCAAACAAGTTTCGTGAACGAGTAGAGGGACATCAGCATGGCATCTTCCTTGCGGCTTTCACTGTCATGCATCATAACAAGCGTTTCTCGTCACTCCGCTTGACAACATACAAGGCTAAGCAAACACTCCAAGAAGATGCTTAGTGCCAATACCGCCATTGAACCGGTTTTCTGGACATATCCTGAAGCGCAACTAGCCATTGCGATATCTGATCGCGGGGTCACCATCCTGAAAGACGCGCGCGCCACTTTGGAAAGGGTTACTAGTAAGGTTTTTTAACTGCTTATGCCATATGACGGTTTGGCCACCCCGAGATTTACGCCAATCTGGATGTGGTGTCGCAAAAGAATCTGTTTCGAGTCCGTGGTACGGCATCCGTCAAAACGTGACCAACCAGGTAACCTATTCAGTTGATTTGCTTCTCTTATATCACATTGTATGTATGTATATATGAAAGCACAAGTCCTGATCCAGGCAAAGTGCCGCACAGTCATAGATGCACGTGGCTTAGATACTGTCAGGTTGCCCAGGCCTAGACAGATATGAGAAACAAAATAAAAATGGAAATGGTAGTGAGACTCCAGCGTATTTCAGCATGCAGCTCACTACCGTTGGCCAATCAATTTAGCAGGGTGTTAGCCGCACAACGCAGAAGTGCTGTACTATTGCACATCCGTTTGTGGTTTTGTAGATACTGATCCAGTGTTTCACCAACCCGTACACGATATTTCTATGTTTTTATATCCAACGCATTAAGAACCAGTCACTGATTCATACGACTCCCAGTCGGCGACGAAATAAAAATATAATAATCGTGATGCGGTTTGCTACTACACTCAAATCTCGGTACTATGCCACCTCGTTACTATGCAACTTTTGCTCGGTCCCGACAAAATTCAATACAAAATAAATTTACTATGCCACTCTCTACTCTCGCTACTATGCCACTATTTTGTGGCTATTTAAAAGTGCATTTTTGCGCATTTTACGCATATAGTCAGCCTGTTTCAAGGTCAAACGCGCGATGTTTCTCCCTGACGCCAGCTACAACAAGCCAATCATCTCATGCACAACGGCAAGCCTCTTTCCTACTCTTGCTTTAAGTATCGATAGATAGACCCACGAAAGCGCGCGCACTAACAGACACTCACAACAGTGACATCGTTATTTTTCAAACTATTCAGCCCATAATGCCAGCTCAGAAACGCAAGCGAACTGACTTTACGCTGAAGGAGAAGTTCGAGATCATCGATGCTGCGAAGAAGGAGCCGAATCAGCTCAGGTTGGCGAGGGGGATTAGCAAGAAATAGGCGTCGAAGTTAAGAGAACCACCGTGAAGGGCATTCTCAGCCAGAAGGATGCAATTGAAGCTGCAATCAAAGCTGGAGTTCCATCGAAGCGCACAAAGCTGACGCAGCCTCAAGGCCCGAAGCTTGAGGAGTGAGTGCTGATGTGGCTGAAGCAAGCAAGAGGACTGAATCTGCCTGTCAGCGGCGATCTGATCAAGAAGAAGGCGATAAAATTGGTCGAGCTGATGCACATCTCAGACTTCATGGCGAGCGACCGTTGGCTAGACAGCTTCAAGAAGCGCAATGTCGTCACATTCAAGACAGTGTAGAGCGAAGCTGGAGCGGTGGATTCCCAATCCCTTATTGATTGGCATCAGCAGGTTCTCCGGCCCTTACTCAGGCAGTTATCTGCAGATAAAGTCTTCAACCTGGAAGAGAGTGATGCAGGCGTGTGATCAGCTAGACAACGAGATGAACGACATCCGACGAAAGAAGATGCACCAGCCGACGATTTCGGAGAGCTTTGGACTGATCGATTGAGCATATAAATGATGGACTTGAGAAAACAAAGCCGTTTTTACAAAACCTCGTTACTATGCCACTCTTGCTCGGTCCCAACGGGTGGCATAGTACTGAGATTTGAGTGTACTGGTATTTTTTTTTAATCTTCAACACCGAGTGGTGTCATAATTCGTAAAATTAAAAAAACTGGGGCTTCTGTTGCAGACCGGTATTGGACTCCAGCTTAAAGCGTTCATGGTGGAATGCTTTGTCCCTAAAAGATTAAGTTGTAGTGTTGTATAGACTTCAACGCAAACGTTCAGAACTTACACGCAACAAAAGCCCGCCCAAAAGGCTTTAATCCTATGGACTGTAATACAGTAGTTGTAATAGAGTCATACGTTGAAAAGAGGACTGAATGAATCGTCACTGAATCTTGATTCAAAACTGACTTTTACACCACATGTCTTGGAGTCGCTTTATGCGCACTTGAAACAGGTTCAAGTGCTACGTAAAGGAATAAGCCTTTGTTGCATTGCAGTTAAGGTTGATTATGATTATAATAACTGTGATGTGAGTAGACACTAATATACACATCGGCCTTCATGCTTTTTAATTGTTTGTTGATTCTCTAGCAACTCTTCGCTTGAAGCTTATTTGCCAATCAGCTTATTCATCTTACTAAACAGTTGCATTCTTTACAATCGAATTCCTAATTTATCACTTTTGGTAGTTTTTTTAAATTTTACCTTCACAGTTATTTCTAGCGTAGTATGTTACATATGTTAATTTGAATATCATTCTGTTCACTGTTTCCTTTTTTATTCTAGATGTCTAACCCAGCTTCGAAGTTGGAATCTCGACTTCAGGCTGCCATCGAAGAAAGGCGATATTATGAAGCTCATCAAATCTATAAAACCCTATACTTCCGTTGTCTCACCCGCAAAAATTATTCCGATGCAACCAATCATCTATACACGGGGGCACTTTTTTTCCTCACCAACGAACAGTGGGAAAGTGGCGCTGAATTGGCTGGTTTATTCTTGGATGTTCATATCAAAAGTAAACAAAATTTAACCGACGAAAACCTCGATCAGATGTGCGATTTGTTGACCAAGTTGAGACCGGATGATGATAGAAATGCGTTTGTACAAAAAGCTACCTCACTTCTGAATACAAACAAGCGTCTGCTTGGTCTTTTCAACGAACACTACGCTCGAATTCTTTGGTTGGAAGGTTCGTTCAGCGAAGCACGATTTCGTATCATGCTCTCACTGAATGGATACGCCGTCGGGTCGTTTTTGGTTGCTCTACATCAGCATTGTGGCCTGCGATCGGAAATCGATCTGTTTGTTACTCAAGCTGTTTTACAATTTCTTTCCATCCGGCAGTTTACTGTAGCCACACTCACTTATTATACGTATACAAGAGGACATCCGCGTCTCGAACCCGGACCTCCATTTTTACAATTTCCTTTGCTCAATTTTCTTTGGTTTCTGATGCTTGCGATTGACAAAAAATGTGGTGTATCCGTATTCTCAGTACTTCGTGATAAATACAGCCCACAGCTCAGACGCGATACGTCATTTTCGATGTATTTGGATAAAATCGGTCAATTATATTTCAACATTGAACCGCCTCATCAGGAAAGCAATAATATTTTCTCCAACATACTTAAATTATTCGGTAGCGGGGATAAAAATGAATCGGATTCTCTCGACGTGACGGAATCAGTTCCATCGACTTCTCATTCAGAGGGTCCTTCTGCCAATCAAGACAATTTGTTCGTCGAAGATGTGGATTAAAGTGCTACACTGATAGTTTTTCTTGCTGCCTCTTCGGTCTACAACAGAAATCGTTTACTGGTGCCAGTTTATTTACAGTTGTTTTATTCCGAAGAATTTCCTGCTTCTTGGTCGTTTTTTTGATTATGAAATACATTATAGTTTGGATGATTTCTTTTAGACCGAATATTATGTTCCGCTATTTGTAATTGCTTAGTTTTGCGGGATTGGCCTCACTGATGTATTAGCTAACTTTATTGTTGTCTCAAACACCATCAGAGACGTTATCATGAAGTTCCTTGGGTATGTGATATAAGTCATCTCCCATGCATCAATTGGCTTTTCATATTTATACATTTTAACCTGTCGGTATGATAGCCAGCCTTATAGCAAATATGCATTCATAAAAGTGGTAGCTATTTCTTGTATTAAGTTTTGGGTTTTAGCTTCGTCGAGTTTAATTTAAGTTAAATCGACCCACCTTATGAAAAATATCATCACAATATTCAGCAGTGCTTAGAAAAATGACCGTATCATTACACACGCTGGTTTGCTTGAATGTATTTTTATTCAAGATGTGAGCACCACATTCCACTGTGTCCGTAGCTAGTCTTCTGCACGTTCATTAGCTTTTTAGGTCGCACTCTATCCCATCTGTGCTGTGCGGCTAGCACCGTGCTAAATTGATCGGCCACCGGTAGCTAGCTGCATGATGAAACACGCTAGAGTCTCACTACCATCTTTATTCTTTATTTCTTATATCTGTCTAGGTATGGGCAACCTGACAGTAATATCGCCCACGTGCAGTCTCTGACTGTGCGGCTCTTTGCCTCGATCAGGCTTGTGCTTTCATACCATACCATACTCTATCCCATCTATTTAAGTAGTTTAACATGTCATTGTTGTCTGGCAGTTAAGCACTCGGTATTTGCTACCGGTGAAATGTTGTCCATAACGGTACTGATGATTACACGCTGGTATTATTAGAACCTAATTAGGATGGGATCATGTGTTTAGTATTTATGTATCTGTCTAGGCCTGGGCAACCTGACAGTATCTTAGCCCATGCGCAGTCTGTGACTGCACGGCACTTTGTCTGGTTCAGGCTTGTGCTTTCATACCATTTATGTAAGTACTTTGAAAACGTTATTGGAATCCAACCATTGACCAGCTCGAGTTATCTTCTCACCGGCTTAGTTATTAGTTCCAACTTCAATTCGATACATATTTCCCTAAGAGGACTCGTTTTATCTTTTAGGAACCAACTCGCCTGGCCCAAAGATTTATCAAAGACTATTCGAAACCTTATATCCACCTTTTAACTTGGAAAACGTTGATGAGTTGTAATTATTTTGCATTTATTTACATTGTACTAGCTTTACATGTTTGAAATGTCCAAAATTCGTTCCTCGAATGAACTTCCCTTTTCAGTCATACAATGGCTAATACCTTTGGGTTGGCCACTGGGCTCCATGCAAGCCCTCCATTAGGGACACGCACTGCGATGAGAAATGACCAGGCATTGGGATTAAAGGCAATTTATGCTGCTTGCAAAGCACTGTATCCGGATCAACCCACACCTCTCCAGGTGACAGCTTTACGGAAGTACTGGATGGGTGGACCTGATCCCTTGGATTTTATCAATATGTACGCCAACCCTGGTTCGCTGAAGCACGGCAGCCCGCCACACTGGCATTACGTCACGAATGGTCTCTCAGATTTATATGGGGACTCGCGCCTCCACAGGTAATTTTAAGAGCGAATATCCTGTTCGATTGTTTGTCTATTTCCTTTGTTCAACAGACAACTCTGTCTCGAGTTTACCTACTTTGATTCAATCCTTAAATATTTGGAAGAGTTTCGTTGCCCTCTGTCTCCCGTATCTTTTCTTTTTATGCACACATCTGTTTTGTGTAGGTTGTGAGAGGCCAATGTGCGGTGTAATAAAATTTTACTCAATTTTCGCTTATGCTCTTATGTTGGAAATAATCGAAGCATGTTCGTTAAAACATTCTCCGGTCTTGTAGTTTCAAAACAGACTTTATGACGTTGGGATTTTCGAGTCATTATAACACACAAGGATGACGCAAGACACTTGCTTATATTATTTTATTGCCATGCTAAATTGATTGTCCAGAGGTAGTGAGCTGCATGCAGAGAAAGGCTGAAGTCTCACTATCATTTCCTGTTCTTTTTTCTTCCTTATATCTCTCTAGGCCTGGGTAACCTGACAGTATCTTAGCCCACGTGCTGTCTCTGACTGTGCGGCACTTTGCCTAGATCAGGCTTGTGCTTTCATACCATCATACCATATCAATTTCTAATTTTGTTTTTCATCATCTCCGTCATCGTGGACAGCATCACACTGGTAGCAAGTACCGTGTTCTAAACTGTCATGCAATCATGACATATTAGAATCCTAAAAAGATGGAGAATGGTGGCGCCAAAAGAGCTACTGAAGCTATGAGCTAATGCACGGTCACACTGGGATGAGGGGCCTACACCTCAAATCAAACATGCCTTCAAGCAAGTGTCGTGAACGAATGGAACGACATCAGCATGAACGCTCTTACTGTCACGCATCATAACAAGCTTTCATCGCCACTCTATTTGACAAGATTAATCAAGCATTCCAAGAAGATGTTTACAGCAAATCCGCCACTGAATATGATTTTGAGCCATGTCACTAAGAGTATGGTATATTATGAAATCACAAGCCTGATCCAGGCAAAGTGCCGCACAGTCAAAGACTGCACGTGGGCTAAGATACCATCAGGTTGTCCAGGCCTAGGCAGATATGAGGGGGGAAATAGAAATGGTAGTGAGACTCCAGCGTGTTTCAGAATGCAGCTCACTGCCGTTGGCCAATCAATTTAGCACGATGTTAGCCGCACAGCACATAAATACTGCACGATTGCACATCACTGCAAGAGTAAGAAGCCACTGCGAATTCTGATCTCTTGGAATTTGTTTTTGAACATTGCGGTTCTTTATAAAAATCACATATAATGGTGGTTTCAAAGTATGTCTTTACACTTGTTCGTAGCTTCAAAGTTATTTTCTGTTATGGGTACGTTGTTTACCAACAATCACCTCCTCACTTGTAATCGTCCTCTTGGAAATTTATTTCCATATTATTAGATTAATCACATGAGTAATTGTGGATTCCGATACCGCCTGATACGTATTGTCGGTGTTAGTCACTCTTCTTCGTGATTTCACGCATGCATTATATCGTGTTATACGCTTCCCATTTCACTGGTTGTCAAAAGGATAATCGGTTCCCACCCACTTTCCTAGTCTGATAAACTTTCCGCGATTAAGCAAATGGTAGCCTGCCTCCTACTACAGTGTGATTGCCTCTTTATCGCTTTTCAAATTATAAATTGAAGCCTGCAAATCCGGAAACTAGCGTCATGTGTTCTGAAAAGGCGTTACGCGTTTAGCGATTCGAGATGCGTCATCCATTTTGGCTAGAAACTATTTAGCATCATTTTAATTGCAATTCTTCACCCTCTTCATTGTTGTTTCAAAATTCATCTTTAAAATGTATAGTAGTTGCACGCCTTCCGGTGCTTACATTAGCGCGACCTTCCAAATAACCATTTTCAAAATTATGATCCCGTAATTCCTTATCCGTTTAATACGTTCAGCCATTCTGCCTCCCCTGACGAACCGAGTGGTTTCGGATTCGAACTGACGCTGCGCATCCGACGAGAACCCAACGAATTCAAGCCCCCGACCTGGCCTGCTCATCTTCTGCAGAGCATTGCTCGTTACATATTTCATTCCCAAGTCCAATTGATGGTCGGTGATCACATACCGTGGCCCCACGCTCTAGATCGGCAACCCACCTCCCCAACATCGCATTCTCAACCTGTGGAACCCACAGACACCAACGCTGAATCCATCGCCATAGCTGCAGCCGCAGCGACAGCCTCGTTGCTTGCTGCAAATCAATCGAGTTCCACTCCCGATGCTGACCGGTTAATGCAAAATCCGGAAGCCTACGCTTCCATAGTCGCCGCTGCTCTCAGCGCGGTGCAATCAAGCAAATTGGTTGCAGCTCGTTCTGCATCACGTGATGGAGAATCGCGTATTCACCATATGTTGGTTGTAGAGGATCCCCAGTTAAAGCGAATCGATACTCCGTACGGTTACGTACAATTTCTGCAAGTATGCCCAGCAACTTATCATCGTGTATTAAATTGTATAGTTGCTTGCCTTTATCGTTTCATGTTCCATTTTTTGCGTTGTTTTACTTTTAAGCACGAAGAGCTAGTACCTTGCCCATTTGAGAACGCTGTGTCACCGATTGTGCAATGTGGAAACACGCTTGCGTCTCAAACCACTACCTTCTCGAGGCAGTCTAGGCTTGGATACCTGACAGTTTATTAGCTACGGGCAGTCTTAGAATAGTCTTAGATTCTCCACAAAAACTGATTCGTTTGTATTATGTGTCAGTTTCAAATTTAAACCTTCTGTACCGCACGGATATTGGCCAATCATACAGCAATTCTACGCTGACTAATGATTGACCACCGGAGTGAGCTGATGCTGAAATACGCTGGCTCTCATATCCATAATCATTTTTATTTGTTTCCTCAGGTCTGGTCTAGGATAGGAACTGGACAGTTCTTTGCCGACGTGCAGCACTTTGCCTGGATCAGGCTTGTGCTTTTATACGGTACATACCGCACAGTTATTTTCCAGTGTTATCGCTTCCTGTTTTATGCTTGATCACTTTGCTCTTATTTCGCCATTGCACGTTCGATACATATGTTCGCTACTTTCTCTACATTAGCCGATTTTTTCTCCTTTATAAAAAAACCTGCACCAGGCACCATTTCCTGCACGGATGCACACACACGACAAGAAATGCATCGTTTCATCTTCACGCAAGATATTCCGTGAATCACGTTTGAGCAATGTTTGTGAGCACACCCAAATCGAACTCTCCACGGTGGTCTTCGTGTTGGTATGATTGCCTTGACAATCGCGCTAGTAAACAAGTTACATGAGCCTACCGACTCGGTGATTAACAATATGTCTGAGTCCTTTAGCGTGTTTGCGTGTGGGCTGTGACCACCCACATGAAACCATAGGGTTCATGACCAACGTCAATATCACAACCTCTCAACTTCACGTGTGTGATCTATATTGTTTTTTTAAAGGGTAATTCTATGTAGTACGCTTATGTTCATCTGGATTTTAGCTTCGAAATTCGTTTCTCTTTGGACTAAGTGGGTACACATTTGTGTACTATACCTCCAGATTGACGTTGAGGAAAGTAGTAGATAAAATTTGCTTTTTGGGCTACTATCAATTTTTGGCAAGGCTTGGTGTGAGAGATAAAGAACAATATTGTGTTTGAGGAGATAGTAGGTTTCCATCGTGGTTATCCTAGAGTCCTCTTGTTAAATTCAGTTGTGTGCTTCAGTATACTACGTGCGCGATACGATTGTTGCTTTGACGTTTGCCTATTATATGACACTGCATCATTAAACTGTCTCGAAATAATGACTGCCAGAGGACCCAGCGCTAGGCTGATCGTGTGCTGAGACTAAGCTTCTGTTCCCAACTTCAACTCTTACGCACGGGTGAAAAGGAGACCTGATACGCTATTACTACAACAGTGAAAAGTCAAGGCAAGAAGTCTCTGGTCTCACTCAACACCCACATCCCGAATGTCGTGAAGTTGATTGCAATCTGTATTCAATCCTCACGCCTGGGAGAACACACAATAAACGATGATTACTTGAGGCATGACATTCAACCACAAAATATCCTAATTATTACTTGCAATTGGACAGTGTCTATTGCCTGATAAGGTGCCCTTTTTCTACACACGAAGCGATAAATCGCTTGAACAGCAACTTCGAGGCCCTTTCGTCTCTTGCTGGTTTGGTCACGAAACGTTCGCAATATACTGTGCAACCTCGCTGAACGCTCAGTAATTAACGTATGTATGTATGTATGTATGTATGTATGTATGTATGTATGTATGCATGTATGTATGCATGCATGTATGTATGTATGCATGTATGTACGCATGTGTGTATGTATGTATGTATGTATGTATGTATGTATGCATGTATGTATGTATGCATGTATGTATGTATGTGCGTATGTATCTGTGTGTATGTATTTTTCCCTGGTTGACTCTGCAAATCTCATTTAAAGGTGGTTTCAAACAATGTGAAACGGAGAATGGAACTTAGGTGCATGGTGTTAGCACTACGGTGACGGAGATGAGTTCTTTTGAATCAATGCTTCAACTTGCGGAATTTTAAGTTTAAACAGGACTCACTTAACTTTATAATTTTGCCTAGCTATGCAATCCTGCAGCACGTCTATACTATGTGGGCAACGTAGTGAGTTGCATCTGTGCACACACTGCAGTCTTTTCGCCATTTTGTACACCCGGGCTTTGGCAATGTGCCGGTATCACATCCTTCATACAGACCATGGCTGCGCCGCACTTTATCAGGCTCTAAATTCGTAATTTCTTGCAGATTTCATGCATAAACCAACTATCACGACACCAGCATAATGTTGGCTTTGATAGCCGGCGAAAGTCAAATCCTGCTCGAGACTAATATGTCCTTCGGATCTATTCATAAGGGATACATAATAGAACATTGCGCGAAGCAGACCTCCCAAGTGGTCTTTGTTTTCAAAAAGTCTCGGTGTCATGAAAACGTGTATAATCTACCAACTGCGGGTGCTCAGGCCCCATCATCGGTGCATCAAGTTTGTTTCACCAAGTCTATTAGATCATTGATGTTCGCATCATCATCAAAACTAATGTTCTATTCGTTTGCATTCACTGCTAGCATAGTTGATAAAATACTCGTAGTTTCCTCGTTGTAATGCTTGGTTCTAAATAGTATTACTTCACTTTTTCTTCATGTTGCTCATACAGCTCGTCGGCTTATGCAACGAGGAGCTGCGTTTGGTTCAGCGTTGGACGGGTTTACACGTACAACGGTTGCTAGCATGTCGACCTGAGACAGGTGGCTCCCTATTAGTCACAGATATGAAGCGGAATTCGACCTTGTTTGAGCTGGAACCCAATTTGATTGAATTTGTGAATGAACAACTTCGACGGGAGGGATCCAATCTATCTGGTGTTACTACGCAGTACTTTAGTTGGGGACCGATAACTCTCAGAACGCTGTCGGATCTTCTTCCAGGCGAGCAGGAAGCTCGGAAACAAGAATCTTTCCACTTTCGGTTAGCCTCCGCCAGTTTGAAAACCTCGTCTGGTTCGTCAAAACCTAATGAGATGGCATTTACAAACACAACCAGTTCTGTTATGTCGCAGACGAACGACAGGACTGCCCATCAAGCTGTTGCTGAATCAAATGCTATGGACGTAGACAGGGTTGTAATACAGAGCCCCACGAGAAAAGATACCGATGATGAGGATTTCATCGATGTCGTCGGGGATTCGGCTTCATCTTCCGTGGTGAACAGTGCTTGCTCTGTGAAGGTTACCACAGAAGGAGAGGCTTCCTCCGCAGCAGATGCTCAGTCACCTCCGTCAGAAGCAGTTGTGTCGCATATGTCTAATTCTCCAAAATATTCGACCACTGAATGGTGTTCAGAAGCCAAGAAATTGGCCCCTAATCCATCAGGTATGCCAACAAAAGCAATGTGATGATCGTTTTGATTTGTGAGATTCATTGGGTCCATTAGATCCATAACTAATATGATCGCTTAAATGTCAGCTGCAAATATTCATTGTATAAGTACGTAAGCGTGTGTTTCTGACACATTTATCGGATGTCGTATATGGTACTTACCAATGTTGACTCAGATTTCTCAAGCTTTCTTGTGGTGTCAATTTTGAACCGATTGGTAACTTCGTTTCCCTTCACAGTTGTATTTGGGATGTTGTTACACCACAGCGTCACGTAAAACAGGTCCATCGTTTGCCAACCTTGTCATCAATGGCGAAAGGTGCCGAAGCACCCAGTTGCAGCCGTACATATCTACAGTGTTTTTTTGAGATCAATCTTCGAATAGCAACTGCTCGGTTTGAATGGATAGGTTTGAAGTGCTGTGCCTAGCGCAGGCAAAGTGCACCGCAATCTGCGTTCGCCCAATTTCCCCAGGTTTAGCCAGTGATTTTAAAACGTAATGATGAAATTAAAGTTGCGGTCAGTTCACCGTTGCTATTCACTCCTACATAGAGAACAAAAAACGAATTATATTACGGGCTTTCTTCTTCTACCCTGAACTCTGCCCGTCTTCATGTATTATCTAATCATTGTTTGTTACTAGATTGTGGACACACATCGTCGTCGAGATGTGTAGACTTCTCCAAATCATCTGGAAGTTTTACGTCCACACCCACCAGTGTTTCCGCATGCCAATCTGTCTCTCCTGATCGTACGGATGCTCCACCATACTCAACCGTATCCGGGCTGAAAGGCGTACAAACCCCGGGTAGTTTGGGTGAAAGTTCGGCGCCCTGCACACCACTGGCTCATTTATCCCTGTCGCCTTGCAGTTTGGATATGTATCCCGTCCGGACAATTGAGTGTTTGGACGTTCACTTATGTCGCGAGGCAGCAGAAATGCTTCCATTGGCTATGAGCGACCGATTAAAACACGGGAAGCATTTCACCTTTTTAAATTCACACTTTCCGGATCAGGCCATCACACTCGTGCCAACAGGTGTCTCGGGTGCATTCGTCACGGAAATGAACCCATACGTCGCTCGTGGACCATGGCTTCAAGTGAGTCAGCATTTTAGAACAATTTTTCACGCGATTGCACTACTTTTCTCCGACTTTGTATCGATTATACCACTAGACTTCCTCCCCTCTCCGCTTTACACAGTAGCGGCTCTGAAATCCGAGTATCCCATTGTAGATTGGTGGATGTGATTACATCAGGCTAATCGAGGCAAAATTGCATATCCGGTTTTAACGTCTATTACGTCCTCTGTACAGCACACTCAATGCAATATTAATCACGTAACCCTCACCTCCGAATTACACACACCCTCTTGACGTTTGCGTCATGATTCATCTCTCAAGTCAATCTGTCCAACGCTAACCGCGTTCACCCACGAATCCCAGAAAACAATTGGTGTTTGCCACGCACACCACCAAGAACAAAACCCACGCCTCTCTTTTATCGACAAATCACGTAAGCGCAACACTGACTGCAACGCGTCTGTCCCGGTTGTCACTTCGATGTGATTGGTCAATCGATTTCGTTTCATTCGGTTACATTCACGGGCCTAATCAAGCTGACCAAGCTTGACGAATTACATATCGTTCGATAGCGGCTGATGTTGTCCATCTTCTCGTGTTTCAAAGGACATTGTCGCTCGAACTGTTCCCATACAATTCACAATTGTCATCGTTTGTTGCTTCGTGTTTCCTGCTCTTCTATTGTAGTAGAGGGTGGAGTTCTACCTATCATTTAAAAGCTCGTGATTAGTACTGATCGCAAATGAACTGCACACCTCCGCACTGTGACCCTATGTCGACTCATTTCATGTAATTTGAATGCCGGAATGTGTAATCTGCGCATCCAGATCCCGAAATATTAATCCATCTGCAGATTCCGATAGGCACTACTTGTGCTCTAATCCTAGCGCATGCCACCAAATTTACCTTCAGTGATTAATTGCGATATTTCTGTTTTATCCGAGGTTAAACGTTCCATCATTCGTCCGCATAACCTTGATATATCTAACATGCAGCTGCACACGAAATAGTTCGTCCCGTCGCCATAATAAAGCGTATCTCATTCACCTGAAATCTGTTGCTGTTTTGTGAACGGTAGTATGGTATTGTATGAAAGCACAAGCCTGATCCAGGCAAAGTGCCGCACAGTTAGAAACTGCACGTGGGCGATATTACTGTCAGGTTGTCCAGGCCTAGACAGATGTTAGAAATAGACAATAAAGATGCAGTTAGACTCCAGCGTGTTTCAGCAAGCAGCTCACTACCCGTGGTCAATCAATTTATCATGGTGTTAGCCGCACACCACAAAAGTACTGTACGATTGCACATCCGTGCAGAACGGTGGACACGATGGCGAACTTGTATGTCCATTTGTTCTAGATTTGCACGACCACGTATGTATAAAGCGATAAAACCTTTGGAAGGCAGTATGCATGCAATAAACAATGTCACATCTATGCTCACTTCCATCAACCGTACGTGTTTACAGTTTGAAATCCTCTTTTTATGTATTTTTATAATGCGTTCAGCGTATTTTCAGGTTTGCTTTTCATCATATACGTTTGCTGTTTTGTAAAATTTTGTAAATATCATCGGATTGAGAAAACTTGGATATCTCGTGTAAAGCACAAGTCCCGTCGCAGCGTAATATAGAACAAAAATGACTTCACCTGTCGTTTGGGTCGGACGATGTTTCTTTCTAAACGAAACATTTAATGTGTCTTAGAAATTTTCTTACCATTCCACCAATAATTAAAAATCACAACTTTCAGATTCTACTGCCGGATGAATTCCTGAACCAACTTGAGCTTCAATTTTCGGTTTTGAGTCAACCGAATGAACTCAAATTGCCGATGGTGTTCCGTTGGCCCGAAAGGCGTCTTCGGCTGTGTCTCGTGGATATCCCCGATAACAACACGCCCGCGACTGGGATAATGCATCAGAATAATCACGGATTCGTCTCACCTGCGTCGGACAAATTACTCGGACGTTCTCGATTCTGCCCCTCGGGTTCATCATCTAAAGGTCATCTAAATTTCCCAGATTCCCTGTCGATGGAACGATCCCCGAATGCAATAGGCATTTCCCCCAACTTTCCATATTTTCCACCGGGTTGTGTTCCCCCTCCTACTGTGCTCGCGGCAGCCTTTAGTGCATCTCCACCACAATCTTCTGCCCCGAGGTTCCAAAAGGATATGAGTTCACCACCCGTTGCCAATCCACCCGATGTCAACTCGCCGAATTGGATGCAACTGTTGTCCAGTATGCTAACGCAGCAAAGCGTGGCGCCGAATTCTAACCCAACCGTGTCTTTTGCTGAAGCCTATCAATCTGCCCTAGCTATGATGCAGCAACATTTTCGGGGATCGAATGCTTTTAACCGACGTTGAGATATTTTAATTTGAACCGCGCCAACTAATCTTCATCCTGACTCGACTCTATCTTGTAATTTTCTTCTCTAACTTTCAATACTTAGCTAATCACTTGTCTATCGTGTTACCATTCAATTCGTCCTCATTGATAGACGCTTGTCATATGAGGCTATTTCTTTTCAACTATAATATCATGTTCCGAAAGCCTGACAGTTCAATTCTGACACTGGTAGGCCGAAGTTTTGTGGGTTCTTTTCCATTTAATCAACCTCCACTTGGTCGCACTACCTGTTGTTGTTGTTGGCTTCCTTCGGTCGATGTCGACCATGGATGTACGCGCATGATGGTTTCATGCTTTGCAGCTTTTACAATGAGATACCTCGAATTCACATTCTGCTGCAATTATCCAAAGAGACTTATAGCATCAGGGTTTGTAACTGAGATCGCAATTTCGGTCCGTTTACTACGTTCGCACGGATGTGTAATCGTGCAGTGCTTCTGGGTTGTACGGCTAACCGTGCTAAATTGATTGGCCACCGGTAGTACGCTGCATGCTGAAACACGCTGGAGTCTCACTATCATCTCTATTTCCGTATCCGTCTAGGGATGAGCAACCTGAGAGTATGTTCGCCCACGTACAGTCTCTGATTGTGCGGCACTTTTCCTGGATCAGGCTTGCGCTTTCATACATACCGTTTACTACATATGATTAATCAGTAATCGAAAGGTACTTAAGATTAGATACGGCAGAAATGCACTTTTATATCCTTCAACCATGGGATGAGCTTTGTCTGGACCTGAGAAATTTGCAGTGAATGTTATATGGGAGAAAATAGTCAACTGATGTCCTTCCCAAGCACTGAATAATATATGTGAAATTCGCGTGTTTTCGTGCACGGTTTGATTTCGGGTTAAGCATTCACGAATGCTAAACGTAAATCGATTTTTATTCCGGCAATCTCGATTCCTGTGAGCTGACATTTCAGTTGCCCATATGCTTCTTCCAGAATATAAGTTGGCATCAAGCTCTGCAATTTTACCTTCACTGTATCACAATTGTTTCTTACGGAGACATCATAGAAACTGTATTGAAAAAACCGTTTTTACTTGTGTTTAATATTGTTCTCGTACATCCTTCCCATCTCCTGGATTTATATGATGTTCCCATCTCCTGGATGTATATGATCGAACTTTGAATTCACTGTTGGACAAGATTGTCACAGCCGACGTTTTCAGTCACATGAACATTGTGTATGATGCCTAAAAGCACAAGCCTTACCCAAGCAAATTATCGCACATTTATGGACTGCACGTGGGCTAAGATACTGCCAGGTTGCCTAGGCCTAGACAGATAAGAGAAATGAAAAATCAGAAATGCTAGTCAGACTCCGGCGTGTTTTCCCATGCAGCTGACTACCGGTGGTGTGAACACTAGCTTCGTTTACCTCAGCAGTTGTGTTAAGGGCAAGCTGTTGGTGTGTACGCAACGCGTACATTAACCTTTGCCATTTATGGCGACCATGCGATGTTTCCCTTCATTCTAAAATTCGTGCATTTGATGTTTCTATGCGGTTGTGAAACCTAGTGTATCCGAGCGGAAGATGTCCGCCAACATTCTGATTTTGACAACTATTGCTTGTGGCCGGTTGCTCGCAGTTATTGGCAGCATCGAGTTGTGTTAAGATTAAGAAGCCGCAGATTTAAAGAAATGCGGATGCTAAATCGTTCGCAATTGTTTGGACGCGTTTTAAGAATGCTTCAATAATGCTTACGATATCGCGCCTTATTCGAGGAGCCTGGTAAGGGCTGATGTGTGTATGAAAGGACAGGCCTGATCCATGCACAGTGCGCACAGTCATAGACTGCACGTGGGCTAAGGTACTGTCAGGTTGCCAAGGCCTAGACAATTATGAGATAGAAAATAAAAATAGAAATGTCTGAGAGGAACAATCGGGTGATCAACTAATGAGGTGGGACACTGGAATAAAAAATACTCGACGCGGGGCCAGTCTGAGTGGGACATGTTCGTTTGTTCTGCTAGTGCGTATCATTATTCAGTAACTTATGTCATTGTGTATCTTGAAGGAGACAAAAATGCAAAATTGCACGGGATGGAACTACGATAACACGCTGCTTGCATATTTCGCTTGGCCTCCTTTGGTCAGTCTCGACCATTGATGTACATCATAAGCACATGCTTGCTCCATGCTCCACAGCATTTATGATGACTAAACAGTCCGATTCGGGAGGAACAATCTCTCCCGTAGCGCTTACAGCGATAAACGGTACTCGGACGATCGTTTTACGCATGTTAATGTGCTATTCTGGTCTCATCTTGGTTGGCAGCTGGACTCTCACTAACATTTTTATTTCTCACATACTCTAGTCCAGCAAAGCTTACCGCATTTAGCCTACGTGCAGCCTTTGACTTGTCCTGGATTTAGGGTTGTAAATGTTTGAAGTCTGTGGGCCGGAATCCGCTGTCTCTATCGAATGAATGTAAAAAGCGGCAAATCCGTTGTGCTATAAAAGACCAGGTTAGCAAAAATCAAATGCTTGTTTCTAATCTTGCATAAACCAGTAGCGTAAGTAGTACTGTTCTATATAGACGGGGGAATATTCACTTGGTGTCTATTTCGAATGAATCAGTTTATCAACAATGAGTCGGGATCTGAGGTCGTCATATTACTGCAATAAAACCATCTCCAGTGATTACTTACTTTTACGTTACATTACTTTTGTCCGACTGGCTCCACGGGTGGATTAGCCGGATTTCTTGATGTCTCGAATCACACCAGCCCACGCGCGTTGACCGGAGGCGAGATCCTTATCTGGTCTCGTTTGAGCCTTCGAACGCCGTGGACGTTACGCAGTCCCAGGGCATCTATATGCACCTTCAGAATTGACACCCAGGTCTTCGCATGACCGCCGATGCCAAGAGGGTTTACGGTCGATGACAACTTTCATGAGCGCTGAGTTTGTCTTTCGGATGACGTGGCCAAACCAGTAGTTTTCGCCTGCGTATGTGAACGGAAAGCTAAGGTATTCCGTTACATTGCGTCTGAACAACAGCATTATATACCCTATCAATATATCGGACGCCAAAGATTACGGAAGGAACCAATGGTCGAACACTTGAAGTTCGTGCATCCTGTGATCTCAACGGTCACGTCTCACATCTATACAGTAGTTCAGGGCGGATGGATACTTGAGAAACGCGTATTTTAGTTTTGACGGTGCATTTTAACTTCGAAAACGCATTACAAACACGATTAACCCTTAACTTCATTTCTCTTCTGACCACTGTTTAACTTACTGGAACCGCGGTATTTGAAGATTGGAACGTTCGATCGGACAGCCATGGGCACTTCATTACTGGGTGCCTAATGTTACAACAGTAGAAAAAATGGCTTGGATTTTGCTGAGTTCATCTCGACGGGAACTTTTGCAGCGGAACTACAAATCCAATCTAAAAGATTTTCCAGCAGTTTGGCATTCTCGCCAAAACAACCACACCATCAGCTTGGACTAAATCAGAGATCCGTTGAAACCTCAACCTCTTGGTAGTCCGTTAATGCCTGGTTTATAATCCAAACGATGACATTTTTGAACACAATTATCGCTAATGGGCACCCTTGCGTGATCCGTGTGCAAATTCAATTCGCGAGATTCTTCACTGCAGACGCGAACCTGAGCCCTAGTAGAGTTGTAATGAGCTCTATAATTAGACTAACGAGTTTCAAGGAGACTTCATCCAATATCATGATGCCTTATAGCCAACTACGGGGGCGATGGCAGTGCGCAACTTGATAAAACATGCTATCGTTTGCTGTTGATACCGTGCACGAAGAATATTTGGTATACGCATCCCGTTCCCAGCGAAGCCCGCCTTGGCTGACTCTAATGCACAGAATTCGTTCGGCGGGTAATCGATTACACAGTAAAGTCGCAAGAAGTGTAGATGTAGTGTCGATATATCGTTCTTTATTCGTAAAACAATTGAAATCTCTTACACTGATGGGGCATCGCAGTTACATGTCTAGCCGCAGCTCTTTAGTGAGGCAATGATCACTGAACTGATAACAGATGGGTGGTTCAATAGTTGACTGAAAAGCTTAACCCACCTAGCAATCTTGTCATTAAGGTCAAAGATTACCTGTCCTGACGAATCTCTTAGGTCAATGTTAAAACCATATCTTCTAGATGCGGACTAAACAGTTTTCCGAAGTCTCCTATGTTCGCTGCAGATTCTATTTCAGATGCCATTTCCGCCATGTATAGGTGACTATCCTTACGGGCGGCTCTTCTATGAAGGTGGCAATGAGAAGCACAATTCATTCGAGCATCTCTTGCTTGGGATGAGAGATCTGGCTTCGTTAATGGCGAGAAACGATGCCTAGGTTTTCTAATGTCGCCAGCTGTATAGCGGACTTCAGTCTGAACCACTGTTGATCAACTCCGGTATCACTCACGTCTAACTGCTCGGAAATATCAGCTATGAAATTTGGATTTCCGATGTTCAAACACTGTCTTGTTGTTTTTGTTTGGCGGTGTAGCAGGTGAAGTCGAAGCTTTGCGCTTTGTGTGCTGTGCGGTCGCATAATCTGTGCTCTCATACTTTTGGATCTATTTCTTCACTCGCTCTTCTGAACTGAACGGTTCAGATATCATTGAACTCGTCTCAATTCACTCGTTTGGATTATACCAGTTTCAAGTTCGCGGAAGTTGAATCCTTGAAAATCCAAATTTTCGAATTATAACCCAAATTACACACGCGTGCAACAGATCCGGTACTTTGGAATATTGTTTCTGTTCAAATACCGTCGAGAAGAGCAAATCACTCCGAATCGACCAATATTCTTTTGAAATCTGTGAGATCGAAAATCGTGA